>PVKA01025574.1:0-32802 GCA_004027165.1 Ctenomys sociabilis | reverse complement strand
TTTTTTTTTTTTTTTTTTTTTTTTTGGAGACAGGGTCTCACTGTGCAGTTCAAGCTGGCCTCAAACTCACTTTGTAGCTCAGGCTGGTCTCGAACTCATAACAATCCTCCTGTCTCAGCTTCCCAAGTGCTTGGATTACAGGCACGCACCACCACGTCCGGCTCAACAGCCCTTTCTAAGCACTTTGCAGCAGCTTAGTGTTTAAACTCTTTGAAATAGTTTGAGTGCTCCTGTGGAGATAGGTGTCTAAGTAGAGCTTTCTGCGTAGTCGGGGATTTTCTTCCTGTGACATCCAGGGCTTCCTGGCTGCTTGCAGAATTTCTTCTTCCTCCATGTTCCTGGCAGTGATGAAGAGCAACGATTGCAGCTGAGATGCTGAAGGGACGGGGCTCATCTCTGGATGGTTTTGGCCAGGCTATTCACCCTCCTCTGTCTCTGCTCTTGTCTTAAATGGGACCGAAGTTTATCCTTACTGCACAGGAAGAGCCAACACTTTTCCACCTGTGCTCTCACGCAGCTTGCAGTACTTCCAGGATTTCTGACACTGTCTCCCACTCTCTGGATCACAGCTGATGCCCTCACTCAATGATGACACCAGGCATCCAGAGTTGGCGCAGATCCCCAAGGTCACGGCCCAGCCCCTCAACCTGCCCTTCTTCAGATGCCATTGACAGGCCTGAGGCTCCTGTCCTCCCAGCTGCTGGGTTATAAGTGGGGGGGCTCTTGTAGCCACTCTCTGGGTTCCATCATTTTCTATCACAGCTCGCAGAATTCCCATCTATTTGATTATGGCAGAGCTTGAAATAAAGAATCCAGACAGAAGAGGAGAGGTAAGTGGGTGAGGCACAGAGGGCCCGCGTGCAGGAGCTTCTGCCTCCGTGGAGTTGGTGCGTGCTGTCTCCAGGCACACAGCTGTGCTCCCCCACCTGGAAGCTTTCGGCATTCCATACTTTAGGTGTCTTTGTGGAGGCTTCCTTGCATAGGTATGACTGAGTAGGACCCCTCCAGCTCCTCTCCTTTCTTGGGGGTGGGAGGTGAGACTGAAAGTTCCAAGCTTCCAGTCATGGCCAGGTCCAATCCTTCACTGCTGAGACAAAATACCCAATACCCACAGCTTAAGGGAGGAGAGGTTTATTTAGCTCGTGTTTCAATGCACAATTGGCTGGATGCTGGGCAAATGGCCTGGCAGAAAGGCCTGGAGGAGGAGAGCTACTCATGGCAGGGCCAACAGGAAGCAGAGAAGGTCAAGGGAAGAGTTGGGAAGGGTGATGCAACCATCCGTCACACCCACAGTGAAACATCTCTTAGGACCAGGCTTTACCTCCTGAAAGCAAGTCAGCTATGATATCCCTCTAATTTAGTCACCTTCTCAAGGTTCCCCCTGTGTTCCCATGATGCTTTTAGGGAATGTCTAGACAGAAACCACAGGACACATCCAGGAACCCACTGGTAGTCTCCTCATTAGAACAAAGACCCAGGACATTCTGAGAGGTTTAGAACCAGCATCAGCAGCCAAATATCAGAACCAGAGATGCTCCCAGTGCCCCCACCCCTGAGGAAATCATAAGAGCTCTGTGTTGGGAGTTGGGGGCAAAGACCAGGCGTGCACTTCTGTTATGCTGCAGTGCTGCCTTGCTTCTTAGCCATGGCGGGCTACTGTTCACGAGGTTCTCCTTCACGTGGTGGCTGTTGCCCAAGCATTAGGATCATGACTTTCAGAAAGCGACAGGCTGCAGAGGAGCCTCAGTGTACACACCCTCAGCTGCAGCCAAAGAAAAGTTCTGGGACCAATTTAAACAGAAAGGAAAATTTTAATCCGCCATCACTGGAAGCCTTGAAGTGGGAAGTGCTGCAGGGTTGCTTAAGATAGCAGTGCGAGGTGTCATCACTCAGTTCTCCTCGTTGCCGTCCTTGGGAAGCTGCCTGTGCTTCTGGGCTTGCTCCCTGCCTGGTCACAGGAGAGTTTCAGGAGCTTCAGGTATCCTCTGTAGACACAGACATTCCTGGAGTTGTAGACACTGGATGCGCTGGGTCTCTGCATGACCATGGAGGAGATCGTTTTTTAGAAGCTTTTGGGCCTGTCCTCCTCATGCCTCCTGGTCTTCAGTTGGTCACGGGCTTGGTGACAGACACCCACTGAGCTTGGTGACAGACACACACTGTGCCTGTGAGCTGGGGAGGGATCACCTTTCTGTGTGTCCCAGAAAGGGAGATGTTTCAACAGAGGTGTGTTTGATGGGAAGAAAGTGGGAGGGACTTCTCACTGGTTAGGTGCCCGGGGCTGGTACTCCAATCTACCCATCTGCATTAGCTTCTATGTTCCACAACGGAACAACTCAGCATGGTGGCTTAGACCAGAGACATTCATTGTTCTCCCAGTTCCCCAGGCCAGAGGTCGAGACGTGGGCATCTGTGGCTTGGGCCTTCCCGTAGTTCCTCATTGTGGCTTGCAGAGGACTCTGCCTTGTCCTGTGACCTCACATGGTCATTCCTGCTAGGAACAACAATCACTTTGGATTAGGGCCCGCTCATAGGACATCATGTAACCTTTGTAAAGGTCCTACATCTAAAATATAGCCACTTTCTCAGGTACTAGCAAAGTTCAGTTTTTACTCTGTGGATTTTTGGGTAAGTACACCATGGGCTCTAGTGCCACTTGACCCTTACGTTTTACAGCTGGGGAAACTGATGCCTGATGACAGAGAACTGCCATCTGTTCCTAAATCACACACATGCTCTAAATGCCACAGGCTCATGCCATTTCCCACGCTTTTTGTTCTAAATGTTCAGTCCCTTGAATGATGACCCTAAGATTTAGGATTCCGTGATTGTCCAAGCGCAGCCTACAAGTTGTGAGCTTATTTCCTAGGTGGGGGTCTTTTTTCTGTATCATAACAGGACACAGGGCATCACGCTGTGAAACACAGCAGCCAGCCTGCTGGAGGTCTCTTTGCTCACAAAGCCAATAACCTCGTAATGTAAGATGTGTTGTGTTTGATGACCCTTGCACGGAGGGGATTCTGGAAGGTGATTGGATGATGCGGCTGTTGGGGGTGGGGCCTGACTGGAAGCAGCGAGGTCACTGGAGGTGGGACCGGAAGCATGCTCCTCCCCGGTTCTAGCCACTGAACTAGTGTTGGTTCGTCAAGCAGGAGACCAGACCAGTAAAGATGCCTTCGTTGGCCTGCTTGGGACCCAGACTGGCTTGGAAGCTGGCCATGGGATCCCGGGACTGTCTCCCCGCAGGATGGATGACCCGGCAGAATTAACACCTCCCACAGAGAAAGAACATGTGTCTGGGCTGGGAATTTTAATGGCCCCCAATCTTGGTTTTATTTAATTGGATCTAATGACACAGCTGTGGAAGTTAACAATCTGCTATTGGAAGTCCTAAAGAACGCTACAAACCCTCCCCACCTCTTCCCTGTGGGAGAGCTTCTCATAGCATGTCCTATGCTCCTGCATTTTGTGAGTGTGTTTACAAAGGGCTGTACAGTACACAGTCTTTCCTAAGACGAGTCCAGAGCCTCCTTTCTGCCCTGGGCAGCATGAGCTTGAAGCCATATCCCCTGCCCCAGGGCCTTTCTAAGGGCATAGAAGGGCAGCGTGGTCCCTTGGGCTGCAGCTGCACAGGTCCAGCCTGTCTGCTGTGAGCAACTCTGCTCTTGACTCCATCGAAGCTGGAGGACCACAGCCTATGGACAGCAGAGCCATCCTGGCATGCAGCACCTCGAAGACTCCTCAGCCACGAAGCCCTGATCACATGCAGGCCTCCGTATGGCACCCCCAAAGCACATTCTCAGCATACTCCTTGTGCTTTTTTTGTTATGCTCATGATCCTCAATTTCTTTTCTTTCCCTTTGTTTCTTTCACCTGTCTCTCTGTGTCTCTATCTCTGTGTCTGTCTGTCTCTGTCTTTGTCTTTTTCTCCCTCTCTCTCCCTCTGCTCAACTCTTACAGAGCGTAGAGCTAGGCACACACATGCACTTGTGTTATAAGGATCAGATAGAACTCATTGGTGGTGGGGACAGAGGCGCCAGGCTTGGCTGTCGTTTTAGTCCATTTCTGTTGCTACATCGTAGTCTGAGGAGTTTGGAAAGGATAGACATTTATTTCTCGCAGTTCTGGAGATTGGGAAGTCCAACTGTATGGTTTTCGGTCCTAGGTGGGGGTCTTTTTTCTGTATCATAACAGGACACAGGGCATCACGCTGTGAAACACAGCAGCCAGCCTGCTGGAGGTCTCTTTGCTCACAAAGCCAATAACTGGTAATGTAAGCTGTGTTGTGTTTGATGACTCTTGCACGGAGGGGATTCTGGAAGGTGATTGGATGATGCGGGTGTCGGGGGTGGGGCCTGACTGGAAGCAGTGAGGTCACTGGAGGTGGGACCAGAAGCGTGCTCCTCCCCGTCCCTCTCCTTCCTGGCCGTGACTTGAACAGCTTTGCTAGCCAGGCCCGTCCACCGTCCACTGCACTGCTCTGCCTAGGAGCCAGCTGACCATGGCCTGAACACTCCAGAAGCTGTAAGCCCAAACAAACCTTGCCTCCCTTGAGTTGGTTCCACCCTTTTGCGCAGTTGGTTCGGTGCTAGGGTACTATGGGGTGCCTCAGAGTGACCTCAGCACAAAAAGTGTGTACAAAAAAGTTGAGGGGGGCTCCTGCTGCCCTGCCCGCCCCGCCCCCTTGGAGAAGTCCTGGTCTTCCTCGTGCCACTTTGCAGCTGTGTCGCCTCAGAGGAGCTTGGTCTCCACAGCTGCGCCACTTCGGAGGCACTCTGATATTCAAGCCTGGCGGACGCCGCACGCAGTTGTTGCTCCTCTTCTGCTCTTTCTGCTGAACTGCTGCGATTTGCAATGGGCCTGCGGAGCATAAACTGAAACTTCCACAAACTGAGCTGAATAAACCTTTCCTTCCTTAATTTTGGGTGTCGGAGGGCTGGCCAAATTGCTCAGCAGATTAAAGCGCCAGCAAGGAGGCTCATGGGCTGGGGGTTTGACCACTGGGCTTGCCTGCCATTCCAGCCCCGCCCTGGGGGAGTGCTGAGACAGTGATTGAGACTGGGCGTGGTGCCTGTAATCCCAGCTCTTTGGAGGCTGTAAACAGGCAGATCGCTAGAGTCCGATCTAATAGTGAGACCCTGAACACCCTGTAGATCTTTCCCTAAAACGCAAAAGAATGACAAAGAAAAAATATTTTGGCTGTCTGGTATTTGTTCCAGCAACAAGTGAAAAGTAAGACACTGTGGCTTATTAACAGCATTATTTCAAACAAGATGAAAGACAGGAAATTAGATGATCGACGTCACACATATGGTGTTTGGCACAAACTTGGGGTGTAATTGTTGGTCCTTTTCCTGTACTGTTACCATGAGCTGCTGGTTCGCACACGCCCCTGCCTGGTTCTGACCCAAAACAGCTGCCTGCGGATGCCACAGCCTTCTCTCTGGGCTCTCCTTTTCTACTCTTGCACCCGGTCCTTCTTCATCAGCCTTTCTGGGGCTGGTTATAGTACCTGCCTCCCCCAGCTTAAAGGATGAGAGGATTAATGGCTTCCAGGCTAACAGGGTTCAGTCCCTGGTGGAGGCAAAAATATCCTCGCGGAGCTGCACGGTTTAGGGCGGCCTTGGAACCAGAGGGGGACAGTGCCAGGGTGGAAGGGGCAGGGACCTCTCCTCCACGGCACACAGACACTCAGTCCTGGGTGCCTTCCAAGGACAGCCGTCAAGTTGACTCAATCAAATCCAAGTCAGTCACCTGCTTTGGTTTCTCTTCTGAGTATTTTTTTTTTTTTTTTTCCGAAACCGGGTATTGAACTCAGACCCTTGCACTTGCTAGGGAAGCACTTATTCCACTGAGCCATCTCCCCGGCCCTCTCTTCTGAGTATTTATTGAAGCCTCCCCTGTGAAAAAGTATCTATGTTTACTAACTTGTCTTATGCTTTTCCTGTCCCATGGAAATGCTAGGCATTCAACACAGAGATGCTGCAGGATCAACTGAGGATGTAAATCAGTGAATGAAGGACTTGTGTGTGGGAAAAGTAGATCTCAGGGGCTTGAGGGGGCATCGCACATCGTGACTGAATGCTCAGGGCTGGAGCCGGAGCAAGGAATCCAGGTCCCAGAGGCCAGCCCTGTCTATCACTTCCCCACAGAAGGCTACAGGTCTGGTTGCCGGGGTATGCAGATCAAATGAATAATATATAGGTAAATACAGGCTGTGGTACCTGCAGGGATCCCCCAAACTCCAGCTCTGCCCTTGGGACATGACAGAGAACTTGGTGAGAAGGCAATGATAGGGCGTATGCATGGCTTTCACTTGATATTTGGAGAAGAGGAGGAAAGTGACTGGGTAAAAGCTGGACCACTGAATTCAAGAGTACACAGCTAGGATTTCCCCTCTCTGAGTTAATTCTAATGCTGTCTAGTGCAGTTCAGCTGGATCGCATGAAGTCCACAGGAGTGAGGAAGTCCTGTTCGCCCCACTGGTGGAATCTGTACCCTGGTGTGTGATACGTAACGGGCAGCAGAGCCCTTCTGCATGCTTCTTGTCTGGTGCTTTAGCCACTCTTCTCTCATTGCTGGGACAAATACCCAACACTCAAGATGAAGGAGGGAAAGGTCTATTTAGCTCGCAGTTACTGGCAGTTTCATAGTTCAAACCAGCCTGAATTATGCAGCAAGACGTGGTAGCCTTATTTGCTCAGGAGAAAGGGTCAGTGCCTCTGTTTTCTCCAAATATCTCCTCTCTGCCCGAGGCGGCCTCAATCACAGAAATTGCCACCCCCGTTCTGCAGGGTCTGGAGGAGAGGCTTGGGTGCCACCATGTTCAGGATGACCCACTCCACACCTCCAAGAGAGGCCACAGGCCTGGGAGGATGTGCGGAGCACATGCAGCCAGTTTAGTGGTCTGTGCCTCTCTGGCCCCGCCCCTCAAACCACTTGCTTCTTCTTGAGGTGTATCTGCCCCATGGTTTACATGAGGCTTTGGGGGGACAACTAGACACAAGCCATAAGCCCAGGCTATCCTGCGGCCCTGCGAGGAGGTAACTCTGCTTGTGCTCTATCACCCCAGCAGCTCCAAGTGGAAGGGCCAGATGGCGACCCCAACCCTGCTGAGTTCTCAGCAACTGTCTATGGCTACACATTGATTAGTCATAATGGAGTAGGGAGGAACATGAGAACTTTGGTACCATTTGCTCCTGGAAATAAAAACTAGTTTTACACCTTCAAATCAATAGGACAAAATCTGATTTTCCATTGTTGCGGGTTTATGTTTCTGTTAAGTGAGATCATAAGAGTTACTACAGTCTAATGTGGAACTGAACTGAATGTTTTGGGGCCCGATCAATCCTAAAGCAATTGCAAAGCTGAGTGGCTCTTGCTGGGAAAAGAAATTGTCTTTTATTGAGTTTTTCTTTTGGCTCTAAGACAATCACTTTCCTTGGCTAGGTAAATGATGAATTGTCCAAGTGCTGGTTGCTGGGTCAGAGGAAGGTCTGCTCAGAGGGAGGCTCAGAGGTCGACACTTGGAGATTAGCTGTGAAGGGACAGTGCACTGGAGGGTTAGGTCTGTGATCTGAGGAGAAAGGGAAGCAGCACTGGTTCTGACATGGCAGCGTTATCTCAGTGTTGGGCGAAGGGTCTATGTTCTGTAGGCTTTGGGTAGTTCATACACACAAGGGACTGTGACTTGCCACAAGCAGGGGAGGGACTAGCCAATTCATCTGCCAGCCTACTCACTCAGCTAGTGTTTGTTCAACATACACAACAAGTACACTGCTGAAGAAACAATGGTGGCCAAGACAAATATTGTGAGTCTTATTGCCTTGTGGAGGAAACAGATAATTACCTGAGTGATGAAATCCCGGGTGTGAGGACGACATGTTTTAGGGACAGCTGCCCAGTCTAGGGCTCAGGGAAGACCTGAGGAGGAGGTGAGATTCAATCAGGACTTGGAAGGTGACCAGAGAGGGTAAGGGAAGGGCAGCAGGATGCCAAGCAGAGAGAATAGACGTACTTAGGCTGGAAAGGAAGACGCTAGGTGTGTCTGAGAAGCTTAGAGTGAAATATGTAGAAAAGGGCAGGAGGTAAAGAGAAAAGTAGGAGCTGGAGATGTGGAGAGGCTGCAGTGTGAGGGGACTTGGAAGATTCACGATGCCAGGAAGCGCTGAGGTTAATTTCAGTGTAGGACTTCTCATTTTGAGTATGACTCCAGCTACTTGTTAAGGTAAATTTATTAAGCATTGATATTTATATCAATTGGGTGAGTTTATTAAACATTTAGGTGTTCTTACTAAGCAAAACAATTCTTTGCACTCACCCAGTGGGAAATGCAGCTAAATAATACACCTAAATAATATACCACAGTTAGTAGAATAAATTATATTTTAACAGAAAACAAAAACCACCTTGCTGAGCTCTCTCTAGGTAAGACAGCTTGTCAAGTGTGTGACGTGCTGTTACTGAATTGCTGGTGCAGGACATCTTAAAAATTAATCAGCTCCTAAATGGGTTTCCCAGAAACAGGAAAAACCAGAAATGAGTTTAGATTTTTAGCACTCTTGTAGTGGCAACTAGAAGAAATGTCACCTAGGTGATTTATAAACACAAAAGATCATGAAAGTGACAAAACTTTACTCAGGAATCTTTTAGGCTTAAAATTTGATTTCTCTAAGCTACTAAAAATCTAGGCCATACTACAGCACAATGTAGAACTCATTTAAATAGCACCAACTCATACTTGACTTTTCCAGATAATTGAGTGAAAACATTTTACCTTATCCAAATATGCTCTGCATTCTTTTGAGAAACTAGGGGTGAAGAATCAAAACAAACCTCATGATGGTAGTTGGTAGTGGGGAGGTGAATAGCAAAGTCTGTGTTTTGGTGGCTGAACACACCGCCATTCCTCCGTCTTCCTAGCATGTATGGGAGGGTCATCATGTAGCACTGCACCCTCTATCCATTTCAAGGGGAAAGGAACGTGCTCATTTCTTCCATTAATGTCAACGTCCTTGGCACCTCTCCAACCCCAGTGCTTGCTTAAAATTGGAGCAGGGTATGAGGCATGCCTTCCCACACAGTCTAAAAATTCCCCTTTAAAGGGATTATCTATACTGTGGTGCATGAGCCTGAAATAAAAGCGCAGCTATCCCTATTTTTCTATTTTCTTTCATCTGAGATCTGGGCAATCCAGATTAATTATTAATAGTCAAGAGGCTCCAATGGGGCTTGCTTGGGTAAGCTGTGCTAGAGAGACTCCTGATAATGTTTTGTCTCATTATTTTTGCCACTGACCTTCTCTGTAGCCTTTCCTTCATGAAAGGCTGTTACGATTTAGCTCTAGAAGGTCCCATATCTCATGCTCAGAGGTGGGACTTTTGAAAAGAGTTTGGGTCATAAAGGTGCTAGACTTACTAGTGGATTTTATAGCAGGATGTACTAGCAGGAGGCAGGTCCTTGTCAGGAGCTGGGTCACAGGCTGTGACCCAGGAGTACGTCTCCCACCAGGAAGCCCTCCTTCACCCTCTCATTCCTGGAGTCCTGATATGAGCAGCCTTCCTCCTCCAGGCTCTGTTCATATGCTTGTCCTTGGGACCAGCTGACTGCATAAGGACGTAGACCTCTGAAATTGGGCATCAAAAATGAGCCTGTACTCCTTATGCTGCTGATGTCAGGGATTGTGTCCAGCTGTGGAAAATGACTAAAGTAAGTTTTGTTACCAGGCAAATAGGGTTGTTGCCATGATTTCACATGACCACGTGGATCGATGGCCTTTGGGACTGGCTTGTGGAGGGAGTTTGGAGAAGTTTGCAGAAGCTGGCAAAAGAGGCCTTCCAATGTTGTAGGCTGAGCCTGGTGAGAGATTTTGGTCAGAGCTCAGAAGACCAGAATGGTGACAGAAATGGTGACAGAGTAGAGGCTAGGCTAATGAAGTTTCAGATGGAAATAAGGTCTCCATTGTCAATTGGCTAGAAGCCACACATGTTATATTTTGGCAGAAAGGTGGTCTACATTTTTCCCACATTCCGAGACTTTGTGAGAGACTGAGATTAAGGACAACAGACTAATTAGTCAGGTAGAGGAAATTTCAGGGCTGTCCAGTGTTCTGCTTACAGTATGAGTATGGTTGGGGGCTTTTAGCCATATCTACACTGAGAAGCAGGAGTAAAAAGCCCACTTGAAAAGTTTTTGGGTTTTCCAGAAAGTAAGAGTTTACAAAATTGGGGCCATGGATGCCATTAAAAATTATCATTTAAAAGATTCCAGAGACCTGGGCCCAGCCAGTGTGTGGGAGAGTTTCTGCACTCCCCTGCACCTGCGGGACCCCTCTGGACCCAGCCCAAGCCAGGCGTGTGAGTGGGACCTTCAGCCTTGCTCTTGGGACCCCCTGATATCCCCTCCCAGACCCAGCATAGGCCCTATGCATGAGGGAGAAGTTCTGTCACGCTCTTGGGACCCTTCCAGGCCCAGGCCAAGTGCAGGCCCGGTCAGTGTGTGGGACAGCTTCTGCACTCCCCTTTGCCTACTGGATCCCTCCAGATCCATTCCAGGCCCCCTTGTGAGTGAGTCCTGTCCTGCTCTCTGGACTCCTCCAGATACAGCCATACAGGCCTGGGGTGAAACTCTGCAGCTGAAGTCCCTGAAGAGAGGCTAGGGGGCAGAACCACCCAGCTAATCCAGGAGCAGAATATCTTGCCAGAGGGGCACAAAAGGTTCACTTCCAAGGGCTGCAGCAGGAAGAAGCTCAGCACAGCAGCCAGATCCAAGCCAGGCACAACTGGATGAATTTAAACTTTGTAGATCTGCACCTGAATTTCAGTAGGTGCTAAGGCTATAACTGCAAGAAGGTTCTATACCAAAAGTGACAGGACAGTGCTATACAAAATGACAAAGAGAAGGAGCAAAATGCAATCTCAGACCCCAAGCCCACCCAGAACAAGTGCAGAGGACACTAGCACAGAAGAAATTGAGAATCACAGAGCTGAAATGTCTGAATCAATAGTATCTAAGTAGAGAAAAACTTCAGAAAGGTATAGAGGAACTCAGATCAGAAATGGCCTCTGAAAGAAAAAAAAAAGAAATCTCTGAATTAATAGTGTCTGAAATAAAGAATCAAGTGCAGAATCATATAGAGGAAATAAGATCAGAAATAACCTCTGAAATAAGAAAAGAAAGGATAACTATAATGAAAGAATTAATAACTGCTTCTCAAGAAGATGCTGATAAAAAATAGAGAAGATTAAAAAAATTTAAAAAATTCACAGAATTTAGGGTTAGAGGAACTTAAACTCTCAATCACAAGCTTGCAAAACTGTTTGAATGAAAGTGAAAATAGAGTTTCAGATCTTGAAGAAGCCATTGAAGACAGTAAAAAGGTAAGAAAAGATCTCTTAAAAACAACTATGATGCAGGAAAAAGTAATTCATCACCTGCAAGATGATGCAAAGATGAACAACATGAGACTAATAGGCCTCCATGAGAAAGAAGGAGTCAATGCAAATGATATAAAAAGAACATGGGCAGAAGTAATAGCAGAAACCTTCCCAAATACGGGGAAACTATCTGACATTCAGGTAACCAAAGCATTCAAAACTCCGAATAATATCAACCCAATTAAAAACACACTGAGACATAAGGTAGTCAAGATCCCAGAAATCCAGCACAAGAACAATGCACTGAAAGCCATGAGAGAAAAGAAGCAGATCACCTTTAAAGGAAAACCCATCAGAATAAGCCATCAGAATAATAGTATACTTTTCTTCACAAACCATGAAGTCAAGAAGAGCATGGAGCAGAGTACTTCAAGTCCTCTATGAAAACAAATTCCAACCCACACTACTACACCTTGTAAAAGAATTCAAGTACTTATATCAGGACAGCAGGAAAGATGGCTTTAGGGTATCTCAGGAATCAGCAGTACCTCACTTTTCTAAGACTAAAAGGTACAAAACTGTAGTGCTTTCATTAGGAAGAGCATCTTGGACCCCCTGTTTGAGAAGGCAATATAAGGAACCAATCCCCCAGGACTTGTTTTGCAGTACTTAGTCAAGCACCAAGGCCCCTGAAGCCCTAATCTAAGGGGACCTGGCGACCCTGGTGCTATCCAAGTGGTGCTCGCTTTATACCTATGCAGAATGAAAAAGTTGTGGGGTCGTGTAGGCCTTAACCAGATTTCAGAAGAAGGCCTTGGAGTCCAGGCAGCGATCCCAGAGAGGGCAGTGCCTGAAGCTTCAGGCACTGTGAAAGCCAAGCCAGAGGTACAGTGAAGATCCCAGGAAGTTGGAGGTGTCAGGAACCTGGAATGATTACTAGAAAAGCTCCGGACAGTGAGCAGAGCCACTCTTAGAGACCACTTAGGATGCAAGCAGCCATGCCTCAGGGGCGGGATTCCCTGAACCCTCTGGAGTTCTCCTCTCTCACAGCTTGCCCTGGGTGCTGCACATGGAGCTAGGGCATTTCATCTCTCCCTTGATGGATTTTGGCCTTGCAGTTTCTTTTTATCTTCCTGTACTTCCCTTTTGGAATGGGAATGTTTACCTTTAGCCATTGACTCTTGGAGGTATTTAGCCTTATTTTAGATTTTTATAGGGACTCTTGGCTGGAGGAGTACATATAAAGTCTCCCAGAGGAGACTTTGGACCTCTCAGTAATGCTATAATAGTGAAGATTTTGGCAACTCTTGGGGACTAAATGTGTTTTGATGTTGAGGTGGACATGAGCGTTTTGGGGCCGGGGGTTATTCTAGGTTAATGTGAGTGTTCTCCAAGTTCTCATATGTTCAGAAGTGGGGTTTGTGGAGTACGGGGGTGCCGCAGTCATCCATTGGAAAGCTCAATGTGCTGTGAGAAGGCAGGGCCTGGTTGTTAGGAGTGGCTCCCTGTGGCTGGGACTCAGAAGGGGAGTGCTCCTTGCTCTCTTACTCCACCTCCCCCACCACTCCATGTCAGGACTGCATCTGTGAAACCGTCAGCCAAAATAAAGCTCTTCTTTAAGTTGTAGGTAATGTGTATTTTACCCCAGAGATGGGGAGGAGACTAAACATCAAGAGTTCAGTGGTAGCTTAGAGTTGGTCCTTGTCAAAAGGCTGCCTTAGAAACACTTGATGAAATTTAAAGATAACACTTGGCAATGTTAGATAATTTGTTTTAAACATTTTAAATGAACACACAATCCCTATTTATGGGTGACAGTGTGTCTCTTTGTTCTCTAGACCTATTTGAGATTAATTTAGAGGCAAGAAATACTGTATGTAAAATTCAGCTTGGATGTTTTCCTAAATATAAGATAAGGCCATGTGTAACATTTTTCCTAAAACTAGAATACATTAATGCATGTTTGAGAATCTCAAAACACCGTGGTCAAGCCCAGAAGCTATATTTTACATGTTTGGACTCAGCCATCTATTAAGAATCTATGTTGTTCTCGGGGCATATTTATAAAAACAACCTGGTTCTAAATGGCATAAAATAGAAAGTTCATGATTTATCCATAACCTTCATTATTGTAAATTTAATGGGAAATGCATTGCAGTTACTGTGATTTTTTTGGCATTTGTAAATCAATAAAGTTGCTATTAACAGCTAAAAAAAGAGAGCAAGAGAGAGAGAGATGCACTCTACAAAAGAATAAAAATAAGACAGCTCACTTATCCCTGGGACTAATGCAGCCAGAAGGCATGGAATAACAGCTTTAAAATACTGAGCAAAAACTCTGCCAAACTGGATTTTATACTCAATGGAAATATTTTTCAAAAACTTCAGGCAAAATAGAACTATTAAAAGACAAAAAGCTGAAAGAACCACTTGTAGACCCATCCTATAAGATGGATTAGAAGAATTCTTCTCAAGAAATGTAGAATTCCTTGAACTAGGAGAACGAAAATGACACAGGCTGGAAGGCAAGGCCTCCACCCTGGAGGTAGGAGCACTACAAGTGGCAGATATGTGCATAAAGGCAGGTTGAGGTGCGACGTTGTTCCCCAGAACTGTCTGTTGTCACCTCTTTCCTCCGATTGTGAGACTGGGAACCTCAAGCTACCTTTGACTTCTCTTTCTGTTTCTCTCATTCCAGATCTGACTGTGAGAAAACGCCATGGATCTACCCTCACCTATCCAGAGTCCGACGACTACGGCCTCTGGCTCTTGCCACACTCTGACGCAGATTCATGGAGTACTCTGTAAACAGAGGTTCCTGTTTCCACCTTGGACCTTTCTATTCCAGCCATAGCAGAGCAGCCAGCACCATCCATCTAAGACATGCCTCACTTTGGGTTCCCCTTATATGAAAATCCTGTGAACGTTTCTCTGCCCTCAAGGCTCCGAACCCATTTCCTGTCCTTTCCTCCTGGCACATTCTGTTCCAACCTTACAGCCTCTTTTTAGCTCTCTAAACACACCAGGTGCACTTTGGCCTCAGGAAGAGGTCAGTGGGTTTCTCTGCTGGAATCTCTTTTCCTCAAACCTCCACTGGGCTCTTGGCCTCTCCTCTTTTATGCCTGTGTCACATGGGGCTCCTCCTTAACGCCCACCGCTGTTCTACAAGGTTCTTTCTTCCTTCCTCCATTTTTTAAAAATAGTGTAACCCTCACCTTCTGCAGCATTCTGCAGTGTGCTGATGTTTTTTTTTTTTTTTTTTTTTTTTGTGTCTTTTTGAGACAGGGTCTCACTATGCAGTTCCAGGCTGGCCTTAAGCTCACTTTGTAGCTCAGGCTGGTCTCGAACTCACAACAATCCTCCTGCCTCAGCCTCCCAAGTGCTGGGATTACAGGCCTGTGCCACCACGCCCGGCTCGTGTGCTGATGTTTACTGTGAGTCTCAGCCATAGTCGGCTGGACAGAGCAATTTACTGGATGTAGCTTGGATAACTGAGAGATCACAGAAATTATATCTCACATTTTAGAGCTTGGGAATTCCAAGATGGAGGTACTAGCTGACTTGGTGTCTGGTCCGGGCCGTCTTCTCGTTCCTGCCTGGTGACTTCTTGCTGATTTTTCACCTGCGGAAGGGGCTGTGCAGCGCAGAGTGCAGAGCCCTCAGCCCCAGTGACGTTTCAGAGGCCTCACTGCCTTTGAGTCCCTTGGAGATTGGCTTTCAACACGTGACTTCTGGGGAGACATGCAGTGGGCAGCCTCTACTGGCAGGCTGGGGCCTTTGTGCGTCTGTCCAGGGGGGCATTCCAGGCTGTCTGTCGCATCACAGGTGCCCAGCAAGTTTCTGTTGACTTAAACAAATGGCTCGTTCCAGGTCTCACATTAATGCTGCAGCTGGAGCCTGAGCCTGGGTCTGAGTTGCTGGAGCCCATGAAGCCTGTCTTCCCCTAGTGTCATCACTCAACCAGCACAGTACGCCCTCAACCCATCTTATCTGATTAATTGAGAAGTAGCATAATTTGTCTTGAAGGGACATTGAATTCACATTAAAATGATGTGTAGCTACTCAGCCACACTCTCGTGTCCCACCTGAGACATCTCACTCACCATGCTTGCGTCGCTTGCTGTGCCTTAGGAAGCACGAGATGCTGCAATGCTCTAACCTGTGCCCGACACATAGAAATGGTGGTGATTTATAGGGTCATTACTACTGTACTTTCTGTGATTAATACAGGAGCCAAGCATTCAGTCCTTGTTCCATCCGGCTGATATAAGTGATTGTTTCAAAAGTGCAAACTTCATTTTATCTCCAGGAAGCACGTACCCGCAGATAGAGAAAAACATTCAGAAAAGACGAAAGGTTAATCGTACCCTTTTAGTCTGATGAAAGCCTCTGAAAATATAGGTTTCTCCCGTGAAGTGATTGTGGGAGGTGACACCAATCACCAATCAAGCCCTGCTCAGCTGGCGTGGGCTCTGGGAGATGGCCTAGCTGTGCTGCTGGAAGGAGACAGGTGGGGGTGATGCTGACGGGAACAGAGAGCCCAAGAACGCTGCGCTGTTGTTCTGCTCAGGATGAGGAGGTGGGCTCCTCCCCAGGTGGTCTCCCAGGCTGAGTGGCGGCTGCTGACCTCCTGCATGTTCTCATGCCCCGTGTGGCTTGCTGCTCTCAGTGGCATGGAAGGCCCATCCTTGGACCACCAGCACAGAGCTACAGCACTTCCACTCCTGTCAGCACTACTAACAACCGAGCCTGGGGTACCCAAGTTCTGGCATCAGTGTGCTCAGGTAGTGCTCTCTCTCTGCCCGAGGGAAAACACAGTTTTGGTGGACTGTCAGCAATCTAAGCCTCTCCAGCCTGATGGCTCCTTTGAAAGGGGAGAGAACAAAAGTCTGTAGGAAAAAGATGGTTCCCACCATCAAGGCAGCTGAGAAATGATAGAAACGTTCAGTTCTTCATCAGCCAGTCTGGCACGTATGCTGCTCAGGGCCAGGCTTTGTGGGAACCTGCAGATAACAAGATGGACCAGGTCCTTGCACTCAAGGTTTACCTGATTGGTGCAGCAGGCAGAGGGTGACCAATGAGGACAGGGATAAACCGGACTGGAAGAGTCCCTGGGAGATGGGGGTAGAGGCCCCAGCCATGGTTGAGTGTCCATCACCTGGGGCACCTAGGCTCTTGTGGACCTGTGCCCATCTGGCTCTTCTCGGTCACTGGGATCATCCATGGTGGTCAGTAGGACTCTGAAGTGATGCAGTATGTCCTCCTCCAACCCTATTAACCCCCCATTCTCTTAGCCTTCTTTGCTTAGCTCCCTGTCAAGATGTTTGAATTGATGTGGCAGTTAATGGAAACTGGCAGCTTTCTTTCAGTATCAGAATTTTGAATTCATCCCCCATGAACAGTGCTAGCAAAACAACTAGTCATTATTAGGTGCCTGATGTGACAGGATTTTGATGTCTTAATTTAGTTCCAGTGGGAAGATACATGTCTCACAAGCTGCCTAGCACCACAAAGAGAAACGTGAGCTGCATATGGAGGCTGTAGGTGACAGCTTGGAGAAGCGGAAGGCTGCTCTGTGTCAGGCAGAGGGTGCCCTGCACAACGCAGTAGGCATTAAAGGACAGAAGGACATTGCCAATGGTAGGAAAGCCGGCTGCTTCTCAGAGAGCACAGCTCAGCCTGTCCAGCTGGCAGAGAGAATTAATATTCCTAGAAGACTGTCTGAAACCAAGGGCATCTCATCTATTTAAAAAAGTCTAGACATTGACTATTAGGTAAACTGAAAGAGTACAACAATTCACATTGCGTTTCCTCACTGTGGAGAGAAGTGGTGTCATGTCACCGTGTCCTCCAGTTGGTCTCACCTGGGAACACTGTCAAGAACCAGCCTCCAGGCCTGCCAAACTGTGCTGGCTTCAAGAATTTTGTCAAGGACCCTGTGTGTGACATCCACCAGTGCCCGCCATAGAGCAATTCCTTTTGGGGCCAAGTGCCAGGAAAGGGCTTGTTCTTCCCTGGGATCTGAGATGTTTTCTTTTGAACACCGAGGATCATGCAGCTGACCGTGACCCTCTTATCACTTCGGCAACGGGAAGTTCAGTGCTAAACTCGTGATCCACTTGGTAATCTCTTGCAAGCTTAGATAACACGCATCGGAGTGTAATTTTTATTCTTGGGTTGCAGAAATGACCTTTTCTAATTTATGCTTGTTTTCTTCTAGGTTATTATTTGTGCACACATGTGCAGGCACGCGCACGCCGTCTGACTGGTGTGGGGACGTGTGGACACGTAAGGAAGGCAGGGGCCGCCAGCCTCGCCGTGCCTCCAGTAGCCCCGTCTGCACTTCCAGGATCAGCCTCCACAGGATGCTTGTTCTCACGTGTTTGGATTTACGGTGGCACACACACAAACCAAGAACAGAGACAAGCTTTAGAAGGGATATTAAGGTCACCCTGTCACCTCTTTATTGCGTGTTAGTGAGTTTTCTGTTACTTTCCACCAAGTGTTTTTCTTCTCTAAGCTCAAACACTTCCCCAGAAGGTGAATTTTCTCAGTGCCATTCATCTCCCGAGTTCCAATGATCACACACAACTTGTACAGCGAAGCATCTTGCTTTATCTTCTACCCTCTGCCCTTACTTGACGGCCCACACTATAAATGTTAACTCTTTCTCTACAGCCATAGGAACTGGAAGGAGAGCATTGTAGCCCAGAGAAATATTTTTTTTTTTTTTTTTTTACCAGCTCCTTCAAAAATTCTACAGGTTGAGGTTCCTCTCTTTGGTTGTCCCTATCATTGTGTTCCAAACACAGGCCCTATCTGTCTGGCTATTTCTTAAAGTTACCCCAAAAGAACTAACCTCCAAACTCCAAATGAGTCCCTATTCTGAATTCCAAATACCGTACATACCTCTATGAAGGCATCTCAGAATCATTGGTATTGTACTGAGTAAATCTACAATATCAACTAGTCATGCAGTCCTGCTAGCCAAACTTTTTTCTTCTTGTTCAATCATGCTAGAGCAAGTTGTATCTTCTCCAATCTGCTTTTGGGTAATTAGTCATTTGGGATAAGTGGAAAAAATCTTGTGTCTTTAGTCATTAACTTTCACTGTGATGTTTATAGTGTATTTTTTTTTTTTTTTGGTATTTTTAGGACAGGATTTATAGGGTTTACAGGGTCTCACTGCATAGATTGGACTTGTAGTGATTCTCCTGTTTACAACCTCCCAAGTGCTGGGATTACTGACAGGCAACACTAGCCCAGTCTCAAGTGCTGTCTCAGCACGCCCCGGGGGCGGGGCCGATATGGCAGGCCTGGGATCCTAAACAGGTGCTTTAACCTGCTGAGCTATTTGGTTGGCCTGTAATTTCAAGTATGACATAATCTTTCAAGTTTTTGTTCCAGGATCCAAGATACTTGGTCTGCTCTACAGTTTTCTGCTAATCACAAATCTAATGGGTCAATCCTTTGAGGCAGCGATAATAGTCTTAGGACCTGCAAAGCCAGAGCTCACAAAAGGACTCCTTGTGGGTGAGCACTGTTTCCCAAGTAGTCTTTATATGTAATTTTTAAAGAAATGTATTTGGTGCAGGGTCTCATTATGCAGCTTGGACTTGGAGTGCTTTTTCTGTTTTGAGCCTCCCCAGGGCTGGCATACAGCCATGTGCGGCCATGCCTGGTCTTGTTGGCTGGGTCAGTGGGCCCTGGGATGGGGCTGGTACTGGGTGTGATGCTGGAGACCAATCCCTGGTCCCTATGCTTGTCTAAACAGGAGCTTAGGCCACTGAGCTAGCTCATCAGCCCTATAAAAATCATTCTGTGTATAACACTATTCCTTGTTGTTTCTGAGGCTATCAATCAAAATAAAATTTAGAAAACAACTGTCACAAATAAAATAGGTATCAAGTCTTATGTTAAGAAAACTTACATATACTGGAGGTTATTCTTCATTGTATGTCTTAAATAGAAATTTTATGTAGAACAAGGCCAAGATTGCTGGTGGGAATGCTCCTCACACCATGCCAGACTCATGACTTATTAGATCTGTGAGGAAAGTGGAAAAAGTCCGAGTTCCAGTATTTGTGATAATGAACTCAATGTTTAATACTCAGTGCAAGTTACAATTAAGTGAAACCTACTGGCAATGCTAAAAGCTGTGAATTCTTTTTGGAGTCAAAGTCTCAATCAACAGTTCGGATTTAATTGGAAAGAAAAAGAATAAAATGAACTCTTAAATGAATTGCTTGTAAATAAATCCAAGAAGATCACCTTGAGACATTAGGGCTTTTAACACATTTCTATCCCTTCTGATACAAGAATCCTCCTTATGAAAGGTAATTTCCCAACTCAGCCTTGAAAACTTTTCTGAGGACAGAACTATTAACATAAATAGAGGATTTCCTTTGACTTCTTTAGCTCCCTTGGTAAGTTTCTGCAGAAGCCGGAATTTGACATCAGCTCTTTTCTCTGACAAACAGTGAGACCCTCACTTTTCCATCTTGCCCACAAGCTAATGTGATAAGCATTTGAAGGGGCCTTGTGGAGGTCCCCAGGCTCTAATTTACATTTCACTTTTTCTTAGTGAACTGGAGGTCATATAAACATTTGCAGAATCAACCCCTCCAGAGCTTGCCATTGTCTCCCTTTATGAAGTATCTCTCCAAGTTAATCGACCCCTGTTTGTTTAGCCATCCTGGTATTGTTGCCCGTTTGGGCTTTTTCCAATTGCTAATTATTAAAAATGGGCTTGGAAAGCAGGTCAGAGCTGGCCAGATGCACGGCTGGCCATTGTTCTTCGGGTATCTCGCTCCCAGGATGCAGGCAGATTCTGTCTTCCTGACTTTCTTCTTCCTAATGGCCCTCTCATAAAACCACCAGAGAGCCAAACACTCGCACCTCAGCGTGTGGGCGGAGGCTCGGGCTGTTCCCCGCACCCCCTGCAAGGATAATGAAGGAGTCCAGAAATCCTAGGCCGGCACTTGTAATTCTTCACCAATTTTCTCACCAACAAATCACATTTATATTTTTGACTCTGATTCACTTTCAGACACATTTATTCTGGTTTACTCTTTCATCTATTTTTTTTTTTTTAAATAAGCCAGGAAACATCAATGTTCTAAATTCAATACTGAAATGTGACAACAGCTATCCTAAACCTAAGGCTTACTTCGAAAGATAGTCATTATATAGAATGTATATTTATTTTAAGGAAGTTGGAAGCTCTAAGCAAACGGGGAGACGAAGAGGTGACAGTTCCACCTTCCCAGCATGCCCACCACTAGTCGTACAGCTGCTATGTGGAACCTCTTTCATTGCGCAGCTATTTTGAAGTCTTAAACGTCTGGTCATGTGGAAGCATTTTTAGACTGTGTGAAAGGTGGAAAGAGGGCTCAGTAGAGTCTGCACTGCTCAGGTGGAATGATATTTCAGGGCCAATCCTGTGTTCATCTTTTACATGGATGATTTTGGGGAAGTTCCATAAAATTGATTTCCGTGGGGCTTCTTGTATGAGAATCTTTCAGGAAGCTCATTAAAAATTGATCAATCGATCTGTCTGTCTGTCTGTCTGTCTGTCTGTCTGTCTGTCTGTCTGTCTGTCTGTCTATCTATCTATCTATCTATCTATCTATCTATCTATCTATCTACCTATCTATCATCTATCTATCTATGCTCCACATCAGATTAACAGAAGTGACAGCTATTGCCATAACCTCTCTGGGGATTTTTTTTTCTAAATCAGCAAAAGAGGGGGTGAGTTTGTCTAAGGTAGAAGTTGTTCCCAGGAGATTCTGGGTGTGGATAGAAAAGCTCAAGGATTTAAAAATTTGAGGAAACTTTTGGGATAAATTACCGGTGTTTTCCACATGTACATTTTTATGGTGAGACTGCAGATAGCTTTAGCTGTCTATAGCTTTGTGGCAAAAGGCCTATCTGGTGAGACAGCAGAGACTTCACTGACCTGTGGTCTCCCCAGACATCTCTGGCGTGCTTGTTTGAAGTTTTTGATGTTGTCGCTCCGCTGTCCCCTGTAAGCATTCTTCTACCTCGGCCAGCCCAAGCGTGCGGGTGTTCACTCTTCCTTTAGTTGTGTGGCTGCTAGCTTAGTTTCCTTCTTGGAAAAGTTTCGTGGTAGTCATAGTATTTTATTTAACAGCTACTCTTTGCCGGGCATTGCATCCATAATTGATGACCTCATTTTAATCCTCTGGAGAATCTTGCAAAACAAGCACTATTATCATCTCACTTTAATGAATGAGCAGAGGCAGAGTCAGCTTGCCCACAATAACACAGCTAGATGCTGTGGTTGAAATTCAAAACCATATGGGCTGCCTCTAAAGCCTAAATGAATAATACAAACAATATTGCTGGCTATGATGATATTTCTAACATCAGTTACTAATAGCAGTCAATACTAATAGCATTGTTAGTGATAGTAATTAACTAATAGTAATAGTAATTACAAATAGTGATTAATACTAGTAGTATTGTTATTGAATAGTGACTCTTGGAGACTTGTTTCCAGGTTCTAAGTATCTCAGAAGGAATGGAGCAGGACACTCAGAATGTAGGAAATTATTTTTATTAAAATGCAAGAAGCTAAAGTAGACACCATGGGGTGGGGGCAGGAGGGCAAGACAGGCTCAGAGCCTGAGGGGCAGGTAATGGGTCTCTTAATGTCTTAGGGTTATGGGAGGATCTGTAGATGGCGAGGGACAGCAGTCATGGTCCGTAGGCTGCTCACCTCAGCCGACCTGTCAAGAAGGTGAGTTTTCAACCTTAAAGGCTGTTGGAGGAAGTGTCATGGCACCCAAAGCCCAAGGGGAGGATGGTGTTAAACTGAAAGACAAAGATTGTTGGACACAAGCCAGGGTCATGTGCTGCTGGCTTTGCTCATCCTGGGTGAGTCTTGGGAGACAGGATGACATTTTCTTGTGGGTTTCCTGGTGTGTGGCATGGTCATCCTTACTCTATCTGCCTTTTCCACGTTTGCCACATGGCTTCGGGTCCTAACTCCTACCTCTGTGTTGCACTAGAAAAGGGAGGCAGGTCCTGGAAGAGCGACTCTAACTAAGGGAATTGCTCGACCTGCTGGAGCCCCATTTCTATTTTTTCACTTGCTGCACAAAGCTGCCAAGAAGATTTAAATAAATGGATACTTGTAGAGCATTAGGCTGCTCTCTGTTGGATTTTTTAAAATTACATTGAAATATATATATATATATAACAAAATTTATTGTTTTAACTGTTTAAAAATATTCAGTTCACCAGCGTTAAGCTTCTTCCTGTCATGCACTCACCCACGAGGTTTTATCTGTTTTTATTTTCTAGGAACTGTAGAATGTTTAGCAAGGAACTTGGCACCTGCTGATTATTTAATAGTGGCCAGCTCCTTCTGTCACAGAGATTTCCATTCCTGTTCCCTTGCATATGTGACAGGGAGAGGGTCAGATCCTCTAAGTGACCTGGGACATAACAACGGGCTGTTCTCTGCCTCAGTTTCTCCACGTGTAAACTGGAGAACAGAGCCTCGCCTCCCTGAGTGTTGTGCGAAGCCCTTAGAATAGTTCTGGCCATGTCCAGTTGTTCATCGATGCTAGCGGCAACTTTTGTTCTATTCCTGCCCCGTCCCTGGGAAGAGCCCGCTGGCCTGGGTGCCGCAGAGTCGAAGGCTGGAACTGGATGGCCGCCCACCTTGGCTCCTTCCCTGCCACCTCAGCAGTGAGCTGGGAGTAGCAGGACGGTAGTGAGGGGGAGGGCGGCCTTTGGGAACCCACAGCACTTTTTATTCCATAAAAAGCTTCACTGCTGCCACAGCGGCCTCAGTATTTCGGTGTCTTTTCAGCTTCTATTTGGAGCACAGAGTTGGCGTGGGAATGTTTTCCTTTATTTCAAGCCGTAAGTAGTTGTTGGGTAACAGCTGTTTTTATAGATACTCTTTGAGGCAGAGAGATGTTGCTGAAAAAACAAATTCCTTGAGTTTTAAGAAGTGTCCCTTGTTTTCTTTGCCTGGTTTTATTTTCCCACATGCCTTTGTTCCAGCTGTCACTTGCTCCCTGAATTCTTTCTGCCCTGACTCTTGCCCTTCTGCTCCTCTGGAGATCGCTCCACTCCCGCTGCACCCCCTACATGGAGCTCCCCCCCGATTGCCTCAGTCAGAGGGCACGGATCATGCTGGGTTTCACGGCTCTGGCCTGAGGGCTGGGTAGCTCTGAGGAAGTCGCTCCTCACCTTGAGGGTGGCTTGTGGGACACTGTTCTGTTCATGACACCTCTTCTCTGTCAGCAGGGGAAGACCTCAGAGAACCCTTCCTTGCTAACCCAACTTCCACACATCCTACTGATCAGGGAACCCTAATGGGGGCTCACCTCTTGCCAACATGAGACAGTGGGGCATGAAGGTCCAAATCCCCATCTCCTGCCTGGTAAAAGCCAGGCAAAGTGTTAGCCAAGGCTTGCCTGGCTCCTTCCTGCTCAGCTTTGATTTCCAGACTTTCTGTGGCCTTTGTAATTTGAGACTCTCCATGACATTTGTTTTGTTTTTGTGTTAATCAGCCTTGGTTTATCTGGATACACCAATAACTTACTAGGACAATATCATGAACGTAGTGAGAATTCCAGTGATGTCCATGAACTTCATTGGGCTGCAGTCTCATGCTGATACACGGCTCCTCAGGATTTTGGCATTCTATCTGGTGCAAGCAGTCAGATTTCTCCATTTCAGAGCCATTTGTCTGCATTTTCAGTTCGTGTGCTTCCTTCAGAGTTGACTCCAATCATGGCTGCAGTATGCATGCTTGGTGGAAGCACTGTTCTTCTTCACCCACTGTGATTGGCTTAGGAACAGACATGTGACCATATGTGGGCCAATGAGCTTCAGCCTAAGAGCTCTGCTGGACCTCCTGTGAAGGAGATGGATTGGTCTGGCCAGGCTTGCTAAGTTTGTTGGCAGCCTATAAACATGGAGCTCCTGGCAGGACAATGAGCTGGAAGCTTGGATATAGCAGAAAGCAAAGTTGAGAGGGGAGTTCTGATGACACTGCATGTTTGCAATTGATTCCTTAGGAGTTCCATACAAAACTGTCACAATTTGGGTGGCTTAAAAAGACAGAAACCTGTTGTTATGTAATTCTGGAGGCTGGGTGTCCATCTTCAGGCTATGGGTAGGGCTCCACACCCCATTATGGATGGAGTTGCGTCCTGTCTTCTCTCAGTTTGTATGTAGGGATCTTAACATTTAATGTGACTGTCTGTGGAAACAGGGAAGCTATGAAGGTTAAATGAGGCCACAAAGCTGGCCCTCATCTGATAGGGCCGTTGTCTTGACGGGAAGAGACCTCAGGGCAGCCCCTCTCCCCACTTCTAAGAACACAGCCATGTGCAATCCGGGAAGAGAGTTTCCACCAGAAATCAAACTTCCCCTGGACCTTTAGCTTCTAGGACTACGAGCACACATGTTTCCATTGCTCAGGTTGTGCAGCGCTGTGTTAAGGAATGCTGACCAGACAGAGGCACTCCCTCTAAAGCCTGAGGGCCAGGGTCCTTCTGTGCTGTCTGGAATCTAGGAGCCCCAGGTCTCCTTATATTCTCAAAGAACTAAAATGAGCAATCCCATCTCACCCAGCCAGTCTCCTTCCAGGTACCTTCCTGAAGAGCTAAAGACTCCGTGCTGCACTGACTCATGTATACCAGTATGTTGTGTAACAGCTAAACCTTGGAAGCAGCCTGTGCACCCATCAGCAGATAACTGGACAAAGGCAGTGAATGCTGTATCTGTATTCTGTGGATCGTTATAATTTTGAGATATTTGTAGGAAAATGGACAAGCCTGGAGGACATAATATTAAATGAAAGGAAGCACAGAAACATTTAAATGCTGTATAGTGGCTCTCATTTGAATAAGGCGGAGTACACATAAAGAGAAAAATAAAGGTTGGTAGGAGGAAGGAATCAGGGAGACAAATCTTTTGCAAATGAAGGGTCCAGGAGACTGAGGGTGGGGTGGAGAGGGGGCAGGAGAGGATCTCAAAAGATTTAAGGTGTGTTGAATATCTACACCTAATGCCCACACTGCATATCCTAAACAAACGAATAATGATGCGAATAACAACAGAAATAAAAGATGGAGGAAGGGAGATGAGTAGGGAGGCGTAGAGGAGTAAGAAAGAATCAAGCTGTGCTGTGTGCCTGTGCCTACTCCCTAAGAGGAATGAGTGTACTACGAACTGGTGCTAATAAAATAAAGTAATGAAAGCAAACATCCATTTAGCCGCAGCACCTGAATCTCTGGGCCTGCCTTCTGTGCTGTTCTCCCTGCCACATAGCCGCTTCTGTCGCTTTTTGTGGGGACCCCAGGTATGAGTGATTAAAGACGCTGGTCTCCTCCACTCTGACTTAACTAATTACATCTGTAAACATCCTCCTTCCATAGATTGCATCCCTAGGTGCTGGGGTGAGCACTTCAGTGTACCTTGGAGACAGACAGAATTCAACCCGCTAAATGTGTGAGCCACTCAGTTCTCCCAACCAAACTACGAAGCAGGAATGACAATCGTCACCCCTTTACTGGGGTGAGGGGTGAAACTTGAGAGAAAAGAAGCAATTCATTCAAGTTCCTAACATTGAGTAAGTCCTCTCCTTTCGGTACCGGGAATTGAACTCAGGACCTTGTGCTTGGGGCTTGAGCATAGATTTGAGGTCAGGAAGTTCAAGGGTGAAGCCAGGATCCTGTCTACCCCATAATTTGCCAACATCAGTCTGCAGGGACTCACACTTCTCCCTTTGCCTCCTGAAGTGCAGCTGTTGAGCTGTCCTGTCAACTCCACTCAGACCTGCCCTGCCGGTCCACCTGGGGCCCAAATTCCTTTCCCCTCCTTCCCTCTGTCCTCTTCTCCCCACATCAATACTCTGCATCTGTTACTTGCTTTCCACCTGGGTAGCAAGAGGCCAAGGAGCAAATCAATACAGAGTGAGTAGTGTTTATAGATTGCAATTTTCTTAGGTGCTTTTAGCTTTAGACCGGGTTGTTGGCTTGCTGACCATGGAGGAGCTTGGCTGGGATTCAGGTCTACAGTGAGGCAAGGCGAGGGAGGACAGAAGCCCGAGGTGTGGCAGACAGCGGCGGGCAGGGGCGGCTGTCTGGCTCCTTTAATGGTTCTAAACAGGCAGATGGGTGCCAGGTCAGATTCGAGCTCCTGTGGGAGCAAAGCTGAGTCTTCGCTGGAGGAGAGACTGCTGCTGCAGCTTTGGAGTCTCGAGCTGAGTGAAGGTCGCTGCTTCCAGTCTTGGAAACATTCACCTTTTTCCAAGCAAAAATTTCTTGCCCCAGAAGTTCCCTTTGCCCGTGTCAACCTCTTAAGCCTTCCATGAATTCAAACATGATTCAGACGCCTCAGACAGAGAGGGCCCTTAGCGAGCTTGTCACAGGGCAGAATTTGGTTTAGAGAGCTACAGTTAGGTGTTGGTCCAGTTCTTCTGGTGAGATCTGGGCTTGCAGAGACAAGAAGTCAAACTGAGTCATCTTGCTGGCTGAAGGTGGTTTGGCACAGTGGTGGACTCTGGAGTCGGAGGGACTTCCCACGGTGATACTGGTGAGTCTTAAGGCCTTGGAGGATGAGCCAGCTGCCCTGTGTTCTCAGCCACAGCAAGCATATCACTCCAGTCACAAGGCTGTGGTGAGGATCAGGAAGGGTTGGCTGTAAGGACCTTAGTGCAGGCCCAAGAAGTCTATGTGCGAACAAGTGGTGCTGCTTTCCTCTTCACAGTTTCCTCTCAGTGGACGCAAGACCTGGAATGCACTTTGCGCTCAGCAAGGGGGTCAGTCCATTCATTCCTGCACAACCTGCCCAGGCCAAGCAGACCCCTGCATGGCCAGGCACTGGTGCCCTCAGGAGCGGGTTCCATCTCGTTCAGTTTCTATGAGTGGGCCTTTATTTCCCAATGGCCTCTTGCGTGGGTGAGCCGTGGCTTCCTCGACGCCCTCAGGAGCTGTCCTGATGGACCTAAGTCCCTTCTGCTCTCTGCACGCTGGTCACAGCTGGAACCTAGGGAGTGGCGCCCGCTCCTCCATCCAGAGCTCAGAAGCTCCTCTTCCGTCCCCTTTGTTTGTCTAAATGACAGCTGAACGGTACCAGGGAATCTTATTTTGGGTGAGATTATGGCTATTTCATGAGGAAATAGGATGGGCAGGAACCTGGAGAGGCCTTCTCCAAACATAGGCGGAGGCCTTGGGGCGTGGAAGCAGGGGTTAAACAGGGGCTTCAGCTCTGGACGGGACCCTTGTCAGCTGCCTGACCAATACTCTAGGGGGAAATGAACAAGCCTTCCATGGACTCGCGTTCTACCACACTCATTCACTTACACACCGATTAAGGCCCCTTGAGCCCCAGATGCCATCTGGGCTCCACAGTGCTGATGATGGAGGGAAGACACAAAGGTCCCCGTCTCCATCGAGCTCAGGCTCTCACACAGCTAAAATGTCCAATGAAGGGATAGGAAGTGTCTGAGGAGGGGTCAACTCTTAAGCGGGTGTCCGGGCCTGCCAGTGTCAGGGAGAAGTCAGCATTTGGGTAGAATTCCAGAGCAGAGAGGGGGCACAGATGTCGGTGATCTGGGAGAACAGAGTTCCAGGCTGAGGGGCCCACCAGGCCAACTTGGCCCCTTGGAGAAGGATCAGGAGGCTAGGCCCGCAGGGCAGTGAGAGAGAAAAGCATGGGTGCTGGGTCAGCGGAGCCTGGGCACATGGGGAAGCCTTGGCCTGGACCTGCTGGAGGTTTTTCAGCTGAGCGAGACAAGACCTGACTTTGACCTTTGGCTTTGGCTCTGACACAAACCTTTGTCTAGCCTGATCCTACTTCCTCTGAGGAATCAGAGGGGGGCTCACGCACACAAACGGGAAGATCATGAGGAAGCTATTGACTGGGCAGGTGGAAATGACAGCGTGGCTGGGAGAAGGGTCCCGAGGGCAGGCATGGCAGAAGAACGCAGGAGGCTGGGTGTGTCCCAGAACCCCAGGAGATGGAGTACAGCCTCCAACGGGGTTTGCAGGTGGAGCAGGTGGGAGCTAAGGGAGCAGGAGGGGGACACTAATGTGAGCTTCCCCATTCACTGGGAGGGCAATGTTGTCAGAGGAGCATGTTTTCGGGGGGCCCTCGGGGGGCTTGTAATGCATCTATGATGCAAGGCGTCCCTCAGACTCACCAGTGGAGATTCGGTGCTGGGTGAAGGGTAGAAAGGTGTGGATTGCAGGGGAGGGGCAGAGCTCAGCGTACACATTTGAAGCTATGGGCAGCTAGATAGGGTGGAAGCCAGGGAGGTGGAAGGAGTGAGTTGCAGGA
Organism: Ctenomys sociabilis; assembly: GCA_004027165.1. NCBI lineage: Eukaryota > Metazoa > Chordata > Mammalia > Rodentia > Ctenomyidae > Ctenomys > Ctenomys sociabilis. Next base: position 4,093 of record PVKA01025574.1, on the reverse strand, counting down.
TTCAGAGAATCTCTAATCAGAGGAGAAGAAGGAAGGTGTGGCATCCCAGGGGCCAAACAAAGACAATGGAGGCAGAAGGAGTCCTCAGCCATGCGAGGCCACCAAGAGAGGCGGAGGAAGACTGGGGCTGAGGACTGATCATGTGCATTGGCTGTGGAGAGATCGTGGGTGACCTGGATGCCATCGCTGAGCTGAGCCGGCTTGGAGCAGATTCAAGAGAGAAAATACCAACTGAGGGACAGTGGGCAAGAGACTTAGGACACAGTGTTTAGACAGCTTTTTGAATGAATTATTCTGTAAGGAGAAAATGAGTGAGCCAGAGAGATCCTATAGGGGTTGTGATTGCCACCGGGAACAAAAGCAGCAGATGCGTATTGTGCTGTGGTTGTCCAGTAGGAAAGAGGATGGTGAAGATGTGAGAAAGAGGGAAAGTTGGAAGAGGGGGTCCTGGGGGGGCTTGTAATGCATCTGTGACACAAGGCGTCCCTCAGACTCACCAGAGGAGATGCGATGAGATCCTTACCCCACTCACCATTCACCCTACCCCACTCACCAAAGGGTGCCCAGAGCCCAGGGAGGGGTTGGCCTTGCACAGGATGTGGGAAGTGCGGCTGGAGCAAGCAGGGGTGAGGTGGCACAGGAAGCCATAGAGATTCTTCTGAACTTTGCCTGGGAAGGAAAAACCAGGGTTCTTCACCGCAGGTGAGGCTGGAGTAGCAGCGTGAGAGGCTTTGGAGAGCAGAGTCAAGGTGATCCTGGTGTCTGGGAGGACATGGACAGACAGTGGAGGGACAGTTTTTGAACAGAGATGGGGACTTGTGAGGGGGGAGAGAGGCTCCCAGGGGTAGGTTGGTTTTCTTATGGGCTGACTGGGGACACCTTTGCAGAGGGGCCTGAGGGCTGGATCAGCTTGGAAGGAGGATTTAGCTGAGTAAAAGCAATGCAGAGCGAGGGGGCCAGGGAGCCATGGGGGTGTGCTGGGGCAGGGGTTGCAGTTGTCGGTGGAGTATGACCCAAGGAGGAGGAAGCCTGGGTGTGAAGGTTGGAGAGGGGGTGGCAAAATAAGCAGCCCGAAGGCCTGGGTGCAGAGGGGTGGGGTAGGGTGAATGGTGGGTGGGGTAAGGAGTGACACTGGGACTTGCAGTGATGCAGGGATGGCCATTAGTATGGATGCTTGTGGCCTCATGGGTGGACTAGAGTGGGACAGAATAGGACAAGATTTGTGGGTAGAAGATGTCAAACTACAGAGTCCCAGAACACAAGCTTGAATTCCTATGGGAAAGTCAACCTCTGAGACTGGAGCTAAGAGTGGTGTTGGCTGTAGGACAGTGGTGCTGGGGCTGATAGTTTTAAGAACTGGGCCGGCAGTGTCTTAGCTTTGGAGGGGATAGGATAAGTGACAGCAGCAAGCAAGGCTAGCGGCAGAGGATGCTCAATAATGTGAGATTCAAGCCTTTGAGTTGCTGGTGAGGAAGGAGAATCATGGTCTTAAATCACCATGGAAGCAGCTCCAGTGTTGTGGGAAGGAGCTGAGGAGATGGGGCTCCAGCGCGGGCTGCTGCAAGGCCCACGAGGAAGAGCCGGACCTGTTAGAAAAGATGCGAAGGGGATGCTTCTTGAAGGGTTTGCGGACACTGGCAGTGTACCGATCTGGGAAGCTGAGCTCAGTGTGCACATCGGGGTGAAGGATGGAAGGTGAATTCTCACAGTGAACAGAGTTGCACAGGCCAGCGCTGGAATCAGGGGTCAGCCAGGTGTCCTCGGCCTCAGGAGGTGACAGACAAAGACAGAGAAAGGCCACCATAAGATGCGCTTCATGGTCCCAAGGCAGGGATTGAGAGAGGTAAAAGGAAATGATGGAATGGTTCTTTCAGACCTGATGGTTCCACCTTTTCTCAGAGCTCTGTGAGCTGGGCTGGAGGGGCCATCAGCGACCACCGTGTGGACTCTGTATTGTGACTTTTGAGCCAGCCCAGGGAAGGACTGCCTTCGAGCAGAGCTCCTTACAGGGTTCCTGCGTTTGTCAGACTTCCCCGCAGCTCCTGCGAAGAGGGTGTGCTGCTGAGAGAATCCTTCACGTTCCACGCTTTCCAGCCTGGGCTCCTGCAGTCGCAGCCCAGCTGCACCAAGATCCGGGATGCATTGCACCTGCGCCCTTCCCTCTGCACTGTGACCTGGGCAGCAGCTCTCTTCCGTCAGGCCTGTGGTGCCAGGGAGAGAGAATTCCAACATCGGAGTCCTCCCATCCTGCGGTCACAGCACTAGGTGCTGTGGCGAGGGAGGTGGCTGAGGCCAGGGCCGCCTGTGTCCAGACCGCTTAGCAGCCTGCCCAGCCTCCTTCCTGCCGCACAAACCTGGGCAAACGATTTCACATTTTAAGCTTTCAAAGTTGCTTTTTCTTTTCATTTTGATGAAAGGTGTGCAATTTTAAGCTGTTGAATAACAAATAGGCCTGTGATTTATGACACCCAATTTACATAAATTTCAGCAGCTTTTAATACACAGCAACACCTCCAGATTCTCTCTTACCTTGGATTCTGTTAACTCTATGTTTCCTGGGTTTTATTTCGATTTTGAAACACTCCTTTGCCTCCTTCCTCTTCCTGCTGGCCCTGTACTACCTAATCTTGATGGTGGAACTCCTTAGGGGTTGCTCTTAACCCCTTAAGCCTTCTCACTAAAAAATATTCTATCCTCTCACACTGCAAGACGTTAGTGAGGCCACCAGTAGGTCAGGGGCTGCTAAGCATTTCCTCCTGGGTATCCTGAAGACTCCTTGGTTCTAACCCAGCTCAGAGACACTCGTGTACGGTCTTCCCCTTTCCTGGGGCGTCTTTGAGTGCCTGCTGCTTCCAGAAACCTGTGAAGCACCCTGGGCTCTCCCCTGCTCTGTACTCTCCACGCCCAGGCTGTCCTCAGGATGTGGCAGTTCTACTTGCTGCGCAGACCTCCCTCCCTTCCCTTTTGCCACCTCCTCTGTTGCCATCCCCAGCCATTTATTCAACTGCAGTCTGCAGACCACGATTCCTGGATGCTATGCTAATTTTCCGTGCCAATGGCAAGAGCTGTACGTTGAACTTTTTGTGAATCTGTCATTGCACTTGTCCTGGTAGGCCTGATGCATCAAACCTGACAGAATGCAAGTTGCTTCCCTTGGTGGCTTCGCCTGGGCCCCTACAGTGGCCCAGAAGGCGCTGCCCTGGCGCCTCTCCCCCTCCCCAGCTTCACCCCCAGCCGCTCTCCCTCTCCATCTCTGACATCAGCCACACTCTCCTTTCACCCCTAGATCGTGCCCGGCATCTCTTACCCTGGGCGTCTACACATCCCTGGTCTCTCCACCTCGTTAGCTTCTTCTCATTTTCTGCATCCTAGCACACCCTTTTTGCTCTCACTGGTAATTACCTCCTGAACCCCTAGACTCTGTTTCCCCAGACTAAGTCAGTTTTACAGTCTTTTGGCACTGTGTAATTTTGCTGTACATAGAATTTTGGCATTGCCAAAATAAATCATTTCCTCGTTGTCAACGTCTGCCACTAGGCCGAGTGCTTCATGCTGTGCCCCCTGTCCGTGCTGTGCTCAGCATGGTGCCCCTGGGCTTGGGCCAGTGGCTGCCACAAACTAACACCCAGGAAGGCACATTGAACACCATAGTGGAATACTGGCTTCTATTTATTAGTGCTTACTGTGCACTAAGCACTTTGTGACTATCTGACCCTCACAGGAACCCTGCAACACAGCCCTTATTCTTTTTTATTTGGCGGAACCGGGGACTGAACTTAGGCCCTTGAGCTTGCCAGGGAAGCGCTTATTCCATTGAGCCATCTCCCTGGCCACGGCCCTTATTCTTAATTCCACTTTGTGAGTGAGGAAGTGAGCTTACAGTCGTTCTTGTCTGAGCCCTTCCAACGGGCTAGAGTCCAGCTCCATTTGGCTACAAAGTCTGAGACTCTCAGATCCCCATGTCTTCCTCCAGTTCAAAGCTTTGGCTCCTGAGGAGGAGCTGGCTCTGGTTTTCCTTCCTTTGAGACTGCGTCCTTCCTTCCGCTCTGACAGGTGTTATCTCTTCCCTTCCTACTCCCCCTCCTCCCTCCCC
>PVKA01025573.1:0-25278 GCA_004027165.1 Ctenomys sociabilis | reverse complement strand
TGATTTCACCCTTTTCATTTTTTATCACTTGTATTTGAATTTTTTCTTTCCTCTTTTTGATGAGTTTGGCTAGAGACTTATCAACTTTATTTTGTCTTTCAAAGAACCAACTTTTGGATTTGTGGATTCCTTGAAGTGTTTTCTTCATCTCAATTGAATTAATTTCTGCTCTAATCTTTATGATTTCTTCCCGTCTTTGTGCTCTTGATTTCATTTGTTCTTCTTTTTCTAGATGTCGGAGGTGCAACATTAGGGTGCTAATTTGTTCCCGTTCTGTTTTCCTAATGTGTGAGTTCATAGCTATGATTTTTCCTCTGAGAACTGCTTTCATTGCATCCCATAAATTCCAGTAAGTTGTGCTTGAATTTTCATTGAATTATAATTATTGCTGAATTTCTTGTTTAATTTCTTCTGCAACCCATTGATTGCTGAGTAGGGTGTTTAGTTTCCATGAAATTAGTGGGTTTTTCTCATTTCTTTTGTCATTTATTTCTAGTTTCATTTCACTATGGTCAGATAATATGCATGGGATAATTTCTATTTTCTTGCATATACTTATGCATCACCTCTGGAGTAGTATGTGGTCTATTTTGGAAAATGACCCGTGTGCAGCTGAAAAAGATGTGTATTCTGTGGTGGTTGGGTGGAACACTCTGTATATGTCCACCATGTCCATTTGTTCCAGGCTCTGGTTCAGTTCTGCTATTTCTTTGCTAATTTTTTGTCTGGTTGATCTATCTTTTTGAGATAAGGGAGTGTTAAGGTCTCCTGTTCAGACTGTGGTCTTATTAGGTTTTCCATGTCCATTAAGATTTGTCTTACATAGTTATGTGCTCCTGTGTTTGGTGCATAGATATTTATGAGTGTTACTTCTTGCTCTTGAATTTTCCCCTGACCAATATACAGTAGCCTTCTTTGTGTCATTTCATCCTTGTTGGTTTGAAATTGAGACCATCTGAGAACAGAATTGCTACTCCTGCTTTTTTCTGAGGTAATAGAGCATGTAGTATTGTTTTTCATCATTTTACTTTGAGCCTACGAATGTCCTTTTCAGTTAAGTGTGTTTCTTGTATACAGCATATTGTTGGATTTTGTTTCCTAATCCACTGTGCCAGTCTATTTCTCTTAATTGGTGAATTGAGTCCATTTACATTGATGGTTATAATTGAAATGTGTTGACTTATGTTTGTCATGATATTTACCTGGTGTTGTTTATTCCTTTGTATCCTGTGTTTAATTGTCTGTCTTGTTTAGGGGGATCCTTCCATTCTCATTCTTGGAGTTCTGGTCATTGTGGTCTCCTTCTAGAATATCTTTCAGCAAACTGTGAAGGGATGGCTTTGTCATCATGAAATTCTTTAGTTGTTCTTTGTCATGGAAGTATTTCACTTCTCCATCATATTTGAAAGAGAGTTTTGCAGGGTATAATAGTCTGAGCTGAAATTTGTTTTTGTGCAGGACTTAATGAACTCTGGTCCATGCTCTCCTTGCCTTCATGGTTTGTGTAGTGAAGTTGGCTGTAATTCTGATGGGTTTTCCTTTGAATGTGAGATGCTTCTTCTGTCTAGAAGCTTTCAGTATATTATTTTTGTGTTGGATTTCTGGGATCTTGACTATTATATGCCTCGGTGTGTTTTTACTTGGGTTGAAGTTATTTGGTGTTCTGTATGCTTTGGTTACCTGAATGTTGGATTGTTTCCTCATATTTGTGAAGTTTTTGATGATTACTTCTCCCCAGATTCTTTTTATGTCATTTGTATTTACTCCTTCATTCTCACTGATACCAATTATTCTCACATTGTTCATCCTGGAATCATCTTGCAGGTGATGCATTATTTTTTCCTGCATTCTCATTGTTTTTAAGAGATTCTTTCTCACCTTTTCACTAGCTGCACCAGCATCTTCAAGATCTGGAACTCTGTCTTTGCTTTCACTCAAATGGTTTGTAGACTCGTGATTGATATTTTTAGTTCTTCTATATCTCTTTGACTCTGTTTCATGCATTCTATTTGTTTTCTGTATTGCTCATTCAAGGAATCTATCATACTTAAGATCTCCTCAATTCTTTTATCGATGTCTTCTTTCGAAGTGGTTATTAATTCTTTTTCTGCAGAGTTTCTTCCAAGTTGGGTTTTCTTTGTATATTTTTGGACTTGTTTCTGTGTTTCAGATGCTATGATTTCAAAGAATTCTTTTTTTTTCAAATAATTCTTTTTTGACTTCAGAACTTATCTCTGTTTTGAGTTCCTCATGACATTTCTGCTGTTGTTTCTTTGCTTCAGATGCTGCTAATTCATATGTTTCAGCTATAATAGTGCTCTCTGCACTTGTTCTTGGTGAGCATTGGTTTTCCCCCTAATGTATCTGGATTCAACTCTTTATTTCAGATGCTATGTATTCTGACATTTATTTTTTATTTGAGGAATTAATGCTCATCTGATTTTCTCTATACCTTTCTGCTCTTGTTCCTTTGCTTCCATTTCTGTTAATTCATTCATTTTAGCTGAGGTAGTGTCCTCTGCACTTATTGGTGGACTCGAGGCCTGAGATTGCATTTTTCTCCTTGTCCTTGTTGTTTGGTATAGCACTGACCTCTGACCTTTGGTGTAGAGCTTTGGTATAGCTATAACCTTAGCATGTAAGGAGATTCGGGTGCCAGTCTATTAAGTTTGAGATTATCCAGTTATGCCTGTCATGTATCTAGTTGTTGTGTTCAGTTCCTTTTTGCTGTAGCTCCTGTGTTTCCCCTCTGTTGGTTCCCTGGTCAAGTGAGCACAAACTAAATGCAGAGCGAGTCGTGAAAATTCCCACTATCTTGCCTGGCTTTGGGGTGAGGATCTGGAAAGTTGCCAGAGTCAGCCCTCTTCTCTCAGGCAGGTCTCTCTCTAGGTCGGTGGGCCTGGGCTTTGGGCTCCCAAGAGGATAGTGGATGATCTTATTCACTGGGTAGGCTGTGTTGAGTCAGCCAAACTGTGCTGGGTCCAGGGCTACGGGCCGGAACAGGAGAAGGCTGGGAAAGGTCCCTCTGTCACGGCGGGTCTGGAGCCCTCACTCACAGACTGAGCTGCACCGGGTCTTGGGCCATATGGTGGGACTGGTGATTGCTGGCAAATGTCCCTCCAGCGCAATGGGCCTGGAGTTCCACTCCAGGCAGAGCTGTGCTGGGTCTGGGGCCATGGTGTGGGACCAGCAATCGCTGGGAAATGTCTCTGGTCTGGTGGGCCTGGAGCTCTCCACTCACTGATATTTGATGCCCAGGGAGATGGGGAAATTCCCACTCGCTCAGCGGACGTTAGGGCAGGGGATCCAGGGAGTTGCTCGTGAGTGGGCCCTGAGGTTTCAGGCCGGTCACTGGCTTGGAGAGCTTGGGGGTGGGGATCCGGTTAGCATGTGCGGGAAGAAGCCAAAGGCTCTCCTTCAGACTCACCACACACTCATTGATCTGGGAAGCCTGGTGAGTCGAGCAAATTCCCACTCACTAGGAGGGTTCAGGGTGGGATCCAGGAGGCTCCCAGAGTCGCCCTGGCCCTGCTGTTTCAGGCTGGTCTCTCTGGCTGCATGGGGGGGGGGCGTGGGTGGGATCAAGGAAGATGGCGGAGTTGGCCCAGCTGTCTCAGGCCGGTCTCTCTGCCTGGTCGGGCATGGATGGGACCTACAATATTTAAATGATAATGGGATACCCATCTCTGACAAATCTAAACCAAAAAAAGGGATATAAATGAGGAACCATTTTGTATCTGTATATACAAAATAGTTAGGATAGGTATACAGCTACTTTCTCTTAATTCAATGAGAAGAAAGATTTGTACTGGTAGTGTTTGGACAGGATATCATGTCTGCATGTTGTTCTTCCTTTTAGAAGCTTTGCCTACCTAGCCACTTATGCAGCACATTGAGCTGTAATTTCTTTGCCATTTTCCTCAATATGAAGGTATTCAATAAATACCAAGGTTCTGGCTACCTCATGCCCTTTCATTCCCTGGGAACACTGACCATTCCAGATTCCTGAGGCACTGGTATTTGTCTTTTGATCTTTCTTTTTGCAATGCACTGTAGCACCTTGCAGGAATTTGAGATTCACTGCAGGAAACCTGATAATTTTGGGAATTAAATTAGAATTCATGAAAGAAAATGCAAAGCACACTGCAAGGTTTGATATGGTTATCAACAAAGTTAGAAAAATGACTCTCATGTAAATGTAGAACAGGCTTATGTCAATTAATCCATTTGTAACTATGATATAACTGGTTCAAAGAACATTTGAAAAATATTTATAGACACTGAAGAACAGTGCTGCAGTGAAATTGTTAGCTTATGCCCATAACTCCTTAATATCCTAGAGAGCATGCCCATTAGCTTTCATTTGCTTCTTGTCCTAGAAAGAAATCATTTGAATTTCACTGGGTACAAATCTACATAACAACATATGACTATATAACCTTTGGCCTCTTGAGTAGAAGTCTAGCAATAAAATACCACCTTAAGTAGTCAAATAATCCTTGGTGGATGTGCCATGTAATCTTCTGGTAAAGACAGTGGAAGGACAAGTGGTCTTCTTTTTTATTTAAAAGCTTTAGATAATTTTATTAAGAATATAAACATAATGGTACACCATATAAAAATATTATAGGAGTTGAGATAAGGAAAGAAATTTCCATACAACAGCATTTTGCTAACTTGATGCTAAGATTGATACTCTTCACCTGTGCATGGGCCTTTTCACTTTAAGTTTTGAAATATCAGAATTATGGAAAAAGGTTTTGTGAAAAATACATCATATGTGGCTTCCTGAGGACAGATGAACATGAATGGTATGATGTTGGAATAAAACATGCAGATTTTAGTTTTATTGTATTTTGATTGAACTCTCCCTTAAAATAATAGTTTAGATTTTTGATAAAGAAAATAGCAGAGAGAGAAAAACAACAGCCACAAGAGCCAAATATTCCTCAATACTTTTTCTGTCATAGATTCTTTGAGGAGAATTCAACAAAATGAGATAAAACTCCAATCTTCCCAGAAGAGTGGAGGCAGTAATGTTGGTTCAGTGAAAGAGATTCCCATCCTGCAGGGTGTCCCAGGGATGGAGATGGTACAAAGGATGGTCCACTGTGCCATCATGTACCACGCTAGTCACACACATACCCCTACCACTATAGAATCTTTCTTGATAAGAGTGTTGATCTTGATATTGCCTAAGAAGTGTGGTCTGTATGGGAAAAGATAAGGATCATTTTTCCAGGAGAGGGACAATCTTTGCAGACAGAAGTTGCTGGAGACACTTTGGGGAAACCACTAGATGCAGAGTGTTATGATTTTTTTTTTTTTTTTTTTGTCTAGCTGTCCCCTCAAAGTCTCATGCAGTTGTGGGGTGGGACTTCTAGAGTTTGTGATTAATTCATGATCCAGTGTTGGGATTATAGGTGTGTGGATGCTGAGATTATGGGTGTGAGGATGCTGGGATTATGGGTGTGAGTGCTACACCCAACCTGGGGCAGACAGCCTGAATGCAATATGAGGAAGACAGGCTCTCTCTGCCACTGTTCCTCCCTCATGTCTTTGCTGTTTTCCAACGCCACGAAGTGCTTCCCTCTGCCATGTGTCACTCTGTCTTGAAGCCAACTGAGTATGTCCTGAAACCTCCACTAACTGTGAGCTAAATGAAATTTTCCTTCTTTAATTTTGGGTGTCAGATATTTTGTCCCCATAATGAGAGAAAAGAACTGAATGAGGATGAAGAAGTGAATGCTCATTGTCACTGAGCAATAATGGTCATACTAGGACAAGAATTTTTTTTATTAATTTTATTGAGAAAAAATAAGAATGAGACAGTTTCAAAACAGGTTAGTAGGAGAGTTACAAGAATTAATAATCATATATTGTTGTCTTTGTAGTAGTCATTCTTAGCACAAGATGCAGACATGATATCCTGTCCAAACACTATTAGTACAAATCTTTCTTCTCATTGAATTAAGACAAAGTAGCTGTATATCTATCCTAACTATTTTGTATATACAAATATGAAATGGTCTTTTGTTTGCATCTCCTTTTTTGTTTAGTTTTGTCAGAGATGGACATTCCATTGCCATCCAAATATTGTAGGTACATGAATTCAGCAAAATACTCCAATATAGTCCAGTAGTCCACTCTAGTAGTGCGTTTTCTGTAGGACTGGCAATGTCCAAAGCTGTTGACTTGGAGCCTTTCATAGCTCATCATAGTAATGTGGCTTCACTTTTCATACCTCGTTTCTACACTTTTCTGCTGGATGGTTGAGACCAAGAAAAAGCAAGACCTATATAACAAGAAATGTAACTTTTGTATCTGACAAAATTAGTCAAGTCCTCTCAGGATTTATCCCTAAACCTTGTACCACACTTTGTAGATCCTTTGTCAGTGTCAGCCATGTGGATGAGTCACTGCCACTACTTTACCAATTTGCTCTCTGCGAAAGGCTGAGACCATGTTTTCCCTCTGTGTGACTCTCTTTAGGTACACACTACATCATTGATCACATTCCTCTGTGGCCCCCTAACCTCCTTGAGTAGAAAATTTGGGACACAACTGAGTTAAATGATATTACAGTATAGGTTCTCCTATGTAGGGCAAGGATTTTAAGGACTAGTTTTCTTCACCTGCAAAATGGGAACAATAATACCTAATCTGCAGAGTCACTGTGAGTTTTAAATAAAAGAGTTGTGCCAGTACTGTAGTTTGTAAATGAGAAGTATACAGGAAATTCTGTCTTGTTTTTCTTATCTCAGCCTCTTTTGGCCAGGGGAGCCATAGAATTCACTATGGGCAATTTCTCAACCTCACTTTTAGAGTCCAGAGAGTAAAGCTTAGAAGTGACTCCACCCTTCAAGTCCAGGGAAGATCATGATTTCATACCTCAGTGCCCTGGGAAGCTGTTTCATTATTTATTGCACTTAAAAAATCATGACTATCATTACAGCCTTGATGAAGCAGCTAGGACAGATTCCTACCTGTACATGTAGTTGGCTCTTTTTATTGTTACTCTCTTAAAGACCAGGCCCAACACATCTGGACTGTGGTGGAATGTTTAGAAGTGAATCATTTTATGAAAATCTTGACAGCTGGATTTGGTGCACATGTTACTTTTACTTCCATCTGGTAAACAGAAGCCCTGTTAGGACTCATGAGGGAGAATGATTTATGCATTTTTGTGAAGACCTCATTTATAACATTCATAAAGCAAGATAAAGCTAGTAAGTTATTGTGTTTCTTTTAAACATTTCTACTCCGCCTCATGCTACAAATGAGTGGAAAAAGTTAGGTAAGAGTTGAATGAGATCTAGTTAATCATTTAAAGATCTGTTGGGATTGCAGGGAATTTAGCTCTACATTCATTTGATTGTATTTTTAAAATAGAATTTATATGAGGAGATGTAACTTTGTGTTGCCTGTGTCTAGAGAAAATGAAAAGTTTTTTTTTTTGTGTAACTCAAGATGATAAGGAAATTTCGTTTGGTTTTTGAGTATTAGCGTAAAAATATTTGTGAACTATACATATATGTGTGCGTACGTATTTGTAGGCATGTAAATATAATTTTACTTGGATTTTCTTAACTTTCTGCTTACCTTCTTTGCTTGGCTCAGTCTGAACAGTTTGAAGTGTCAGGTAATTCCATCAGTACACAATTGAATAATTGGGTTTGTTGGTAAATTCTTGACCGTAACTTCTGTTTTCTTTACTGTCATGCACTTCTGGACGCAGGTGTCTTTTGGTGACTCCTTGCATATGTCAAAATTTCTGATGTCACAGTGTGTGACTTAGTTACGCTCAGTTACCTTGTGCACCTGAGACCCAGATCCTTTGTCACTTATTTGACATTCATCTTCTCTATGACCAGTTTGTGAGAGAGAGAAAATGGTAAACAGTTCAGGCCAGTTCTTTCTTGCTCTTTTAACAATTTAAAAGGAACTGAATGTGAACAGGCAGAGGAAATGACTGCTTACTAGATGCTTTTCAGAAAGCAGGACAGATTAAGGTTAATTTCCCATACCCAGGGTATTAATTAATATGTTAATTCCTATCTGTTCTTTCTTTTCTTTTTTGGCAGAACTGGGTATTGAACTCAGGCCCTTGCATTTGCCAGGGAAGCACTTATTCTACTGAGCCATCTTCCTGGCCCCAAGCTAATTAAATTTAGATGAATTCTGTTTTGATAGAATTTAATTCTCAAAACAGAATTTATGTGTTTTAATTGATAATGGATTATTATTGATTATTTCTATTTCTTTATCTTTTCCCCAAAGAAGTATGGGCTTCTACTACATATTACAAGCAGTTTGGTAATGCTCAGAATTTATCAGAAAACAAAACAAACTTTGTCCCTCCTCTAATGGCTTTTACAATTTATGGAGAGGCAGTGAACAACCACTGGAATGGGCAATAAGAAAAAACAAAAGGTTCTATGACTGATAATTCAAGGAATACATGATTCAGACTGAGATAGCTGGTAAGGCTTCTCTGGAAATTACAGAAAAGCTGGTAAAATATTGCGAGGATGAGCTGAAGGTGCAGTGGAGTAAAGATGGCCAAGGTGTTCCGCAGTACAGGGAAGGAGTGAGAAGGTGCTAAAAGGCAGAACTGAGATGTATAATCAGCCCAGATTATGTGAAAGCTTGGTATGTGAATTTGATTGTAAATGCACTGGAAATCATTTGTACACGTGCCAATTCCCTAACATAAACGTAATTATTATATATTATAAATACATATTAGTAAAAGAGATTGTAAAAAGTGTTTTAAAGAGATTTTGAAAAGAAGATTGACATCTTTAAAAGATGCTCTGATAGCTGTGGGGAAGATAGATTGGAGGAGAAAAAAGGAAAGAGAGGAAGGTTCGGTTGTGGAATATCTATTAAGAGGTCTCCAGGACAGGCCTGGTGAGAGACGATTGTGATGTGGGCTGTGGTGGCAGGCACTGGGGGCGGACTGAAGTGGCCACGTGTTGTGGAAGAAGCGCAAGTGGACTATGAGTAATCTGGCTGAGCCACTTGAGACTGAATGAGCTCGTAAGCGTGCTGCCGTTTTCCTCCTGAGCAACGGCATGGGCGGAAGCTCTGGATGGTGCAGAGCGCTCCGGAGCAGAGAAGAGAAAGAAGCGTTCAAATTCAGAGTTAGGAATCATTGCTCTAGAGAGCCAGGAGGAACCGTTAGTGAACAACAGACATTTGGGGGACAAAAGGACAGATGACACAACCCTTACTGAAAATTCCACAGCGATAGACCTTACAGTGGCAATCCCCATGATTTAAGAGATCAGTGGATCTGGGTGTGTGACTGAGGACCTGAGAGGCAGACTTCGATTATTTGCAGCTTGCTCGTGTTTCGACGAATCACATAACCTCACCCCTCTCGTCTGCCAAATGAGGATGTTCAATAAACTAAAGAAATTTTTCTTGCTAGCGTGCTGCGATTCTGCGCAGTGAGGGGCCGCAGGAACTGAATAGTTAGAAAGACGGAGCTCATGGCGTGCTTCTCGGTTTCCATAGGGCAGCACTAGGATGCTTTCTTTTTCCTTGTAGTGCTCTGTCAGGAGCTCGTACATGTTTCATTCGGCATTTCTCTGCATACTTCCTGTATTATCTCTGCTAATCTGTGAAAGAAAAACATAAATCTCAGCTGCAATATAGTTTTACATATTTTATTTTCGTTATGTGATCTTATTTTCTATGGTTTATTTTCCTAATATTTAAATAAAGTTTTTAATCTTTTATTTATTTTATTTGTTACGGTGCCTTGCAACAGTTCAGACTCATAGCAATCTTCCTGTCTCAGCATCCCCAGAGCTCGGATTACCACCCAATTTCTGCGGCAGGCACTGCGTACCTGGTTCTAGGGCCAGCACAGTGTGCAGTAACTAGGGATGGAACCCGGGTTCTTGAGCTTGCCACGAAGCTGCTTAGACTGCCAAGCTATCTCCCAGCCTTTCTTTTTCTAATTTATAGTCACATTTAGTTTGGAGGACTGGTGTGAAGTTGCAATGAATTAATGCATAGCAAAGATCCCCCAAGTGCCTGGAAAGTAATAGACTCAAAATATTTGAGTCTCTTTTTCTCCTTAAGCAAAAATTAGGTGAATTATAATCCCCATTACATATTTTATTCCAAAGAAAAGTGGATGTTGGGAAGCAGTCCTACCAGAATTACCCAGAGAATTCGCTGATGGTATTTATTTCTATATTCGATTCACAGTGACCAAAGTTTGAGACTGTCTTTGTGAGTGCTTTCTGATCATTAGAGAAATTTTGAATTTCTTATTTGTGAAGAAAAGTAATGAAAAAAACCTTCCCTAAGCCGTCAAACCTTTCTGATATGTATTGTTTAATAAGAGTCCAGTCTGTATTTTAATGGCAATAATGATCTCTAAAACAGGTAAAAAGGTGCTGGAGTGCTACGTAAGAGAAAACAGCGTGCTCGCCCCTCTGCCTGTAAGAGCGCAGCCACCCTGATTTGAAGCCATTACAATCAGTGAGCTACTCAAGGCCCTCTCAGCCTGCCCTTTTCAGTAGCCTCCAATTTCCTAGCTCTTATTCCCAAGGTTATCTTAAGTGAATTGCTGGAGTGAAGACAAAAGGTCCAGCCCATTATACGCCTCACATGGCGAGGCCGGGTTAAATGGGATTCCTAGCACCTCAGCGTTTCAAGCGCTGGTTTAGCTCCCAAGTAGCTGTAATTCTGTCCTACAAGGCCAGAGACTGTCTTGAAATCTTGGTCAAAGTTCTTTCTTTGCCTACCCATGAAAGTCCAGGAACTTTGAAGTTCACACCATACAAGTGTGAGATTTGTGTCACTCATCCCCTAGCTAGTCCAATAAATTCACACTCCTCTTTTTGTTTCTCTACCTAATCTCTGTATTCCACTGGTGTTTCTCTCTAGTTTTGACTGTCCTTGTAATAATCTCCCTAAAGTAGCACTTGGAGTCTTACCTTGATTTAAAACTTTTTGCTTTCTCTTAATGTATATACTCTAAAGTGGCACAAACCTAGCCTTATTCTACCTATTTAGATTTCTTTCTCACTGTATTCTTTCAGGACCTTCACATGTCTGGCAAGTATCTCCTGGGATCATACCAACCCCACTGGCACCTCCAGAAGGAAGGTGCAGGCCCCACTTTGCTTGTGAAACCCACAGTGCATGTTTCCCCCTGCACACAGGAGGGCTTCTATTCAGTGCAGGAAAACATTTTGCTTGTACATGTCTCCAGTGTATCTTAGCTGCACTTCTGTGCTCATCAATCATGAATACTTTCCCTCTCCCTTTCCACTTTTCTTTCTTTTTCCTTAAAAACAAAAGTCAAGGGCTGAGGAGATAGCTCAGTGGAATAAATGCCTGCCTGGCAAGCATAAGGTCCTGAGGTACCCTATGCTTGCAAAAAAAAAAAAAAAAAAAGCAGAACAAAAAACAAGAGTTCTTATATGATTATTGTTTTCTCCTGGACACAGAACTTTCTTGCATTGAAATGGTGATATTTATCAACCTTTCTAAGTAAAGAAGAAAACTGGGGGAGAAAAAATGTATATACACCTTGTCTTTAAAAAATGTTATGTAGACACTATCTCTTCTAACTGTTGAAGCAAGCCATATGAAGTACCATTGAAAGCTTTTTAGAGATAAGAGAGGAGAGGACTTTAAATTATTTAGCCAGATGTTACAGATACCTATGCAGCCGTAAAACCAGTATCACAAAGAGGTCTATCAGATTTCATAGCACAGGCTGTCAATGAAAAGTACTGAAAGTTTCCCAGGGCCAGCCAAATAGCTCAGTGGATTAAAATACCTGTAAGCAGGCACAGGGTTTGGAGTTCAAGCCACAGGCATGCCATACTGGCCCCACCTCTGGGGCATGTTGAGAGGGCAGTTGAGACTGGGTATGGTGGTGTGTGCCTGTAATCCCAGTTCTTGGGCACCTGTAAACATGTGAATCACTAATGGGGGAGGGAGCAGAGGAGAATTAGAAGACTCAACATTGGGACCAGAGAGATAGCTCAGTAGAATAAGTGCTTGCCTGGCAAGTGCAAGGGCCAGAGTTCAATCCCCAGTTCCACCAAAAAAAAAAAAAAAAAAAGAAAGAAAGAAAGAAAGTTTACCTGCATTATCAGGCCTCTCTGGGGTCCATCTGAGTTCTTCTAATGAAAATAAAATGAGACTGTAGCATTCTGTTTTCGGAAAACTTAAAGCTCAGTAGTTTATTGTATAGGGTTTGGGTATGTAGACTAAAATAGATTAGCGCTGTCACTAATGTCAATGTGTGGCAGGGCCTGCTCATAAAATACTGAGTATTTGAGGGCTCGTTAAGTGGCTCTTGAGTCTTGTGACTGGTTACTTTATATGGAAGTGATTCACAGGGAGTTGATGAAGAGGCAGAAGGAGACAGCCCAAATACCAACTAGGACTAGCAGGCACTGGGTGACCTGTAGGAGGCTTGATCTAGTAGCTTCAAGGAAAGTTAGACTGAGCCAGGAATATGGGTGTGAAGCATTTTATAAAAATCCTTATTCAATTAAAATTACCAGTCATGTACTAAGAACTAGAAGTTATCAAAAAAGGGGACAAGCTAGAAGTTGAACTAGCTCTATGAGTATTTCATCAAAAGTATTTATAGATCATTGATGCTTTCCCCCCCAATGCTTTTATTTTTAAAGAAAATACTGAATTTCCTAGACTAGTGGTCTTAATAGGTTGAAGTGATAAAAGGATGTTACAGTGGTTGGTAGGAAAGCTTTGAAGCCTGACAGACCCAGCTGAAATATTAGTTTACTTTTCAATAATCAGTCTATCTGAAGAGAGGCTCTCAGATGTTCACCTATAAAATAGAGATAATAGCATCACTTTGCAGATCTATGTGATAAATAACATGATAAAGCAATAGGGTTGTACTTAGCATTTAGGAGCTAGGGAAGAAGTAGGGCCTGCAATGGTTAATCTCTGCTGTAGCTACAACCACATGACCCAAATGGGTCATATTGACAAAGAGGCTGTGTCTAAAGCAGAAGTCTATCTTCTGCTCTCTGAGTCTTAAACTAATTTTATTTCTCTCTTGAGCATCTATATTCAATATGCAGCACTGACCAGGTGTTCAGGGCTAGGGATAAAACTGCTTCAATTCAATCTATAATAAATAGAGATATAGGTTCTCCTTTCTATTCTTTTGTAGAACCATCAGAACCCACTTGCTACAACAAACTTTGTTTTCTACTAAATTCTATACAACATAGAATTTTAGGTTTAAGACCAAATACTTTTTTTTTTTATCTTTAAGCTGTGTTTTCCTGGTACAAGATTGATAGAAAATCCACATGATTAACCAGCTTCAGAGTCGGACACCTTGTATACATTTGAAATATATTAGTGAATGAAAAACAACACCCTTGTCTTGATGGAGTTTATACTAGAGAAGAACATAAAGTTAAGAAAATAAATGGTATTTTTATAAGGTAATTAATGCTCAGAAAAAGAGCGTGGTAAGGAAACTAGGATTATTGATAGGAAAGGGCAGATGTAGTTTAGAAGATGGTAGCTATAATGTTGTTGTAGGTCTAGATTATGGTGGTGATTCTGCAATGCTGTATGGGCGAGGCTGATGGATGTCACACACTCTTCCTACTTGGAATTGTCCGTTTTTAGCTGCAGAAACTATAGATACGGGATGTTAAAGATACAGTATGTTAAGTGGCAAGGAGAAATGAAGCTTTCAGGTGGAGTGATATTGCTACTCAGCAGACCATGAATAAAGGGGCAATGGGAGTGGATACACTGCAATCACATGAGCCCTTAAATGACACATCTGGCATGTAGATGTGTCAGAACCAGAGAGATGGAAGCATGGATCAGAACCTACTGGTAACTGCTGGCCTCGAAGATGGAAAAAGGAGGCCCCTTGATGCACTAGAGGGCAGGCCCTAAATTCTGGAAAATCTAAGTCACCTGGAGCCTTTGAAAAGCAACTCAGAATGGCCAAGAGAGTTCTAGTGTAATGGGATCCATGCTGGTCTTTGTAGGTCCAGAATTGTGAGATAATAAATTTGTGTTATTTAAATCACAAAACACATGGCAATTTTTACAACCCTAACCCTAACCCTAATCCTAATTACAGCAATGATAAAATACTAATTCACTGTGTGACTAATACCAAAAAAATAGTGAGCTACATATTTTAAATGGATGAATTTAATGGAAAATGAATTATACCTCAATAAAGTCTTTTAAAAATGGGGATCTAATTGTCAAGATGAGAATACAGTATGAGAACAGATAGGTCAGTCAGCCTCTGTGCCTACCAAACTGTTCTGTGACACAGTGATTTAAGATACTCAGCTAACGCTGGCCAGTGGGCCAAAGTAGGCTCACTGCTTGTCAGTATGAGCATGAAGAAACCAAAGTTTAAATTTTTATTTTAGTTATTTACATGTATGTGATTGTTTTAAATTATAGTGGCAGAATCATTTCAATAGAGATGATATGACTTTCTGGTCAGTTGAGGCAGTTCTATTCCATATACATTCATGCTAACACATATGTAGAGCAGTCCTTTGGTAGAGAGAAGATATCCATGGCGAAGGGAAGTGAAGGGAGAAAGCCTCCTTAGGGATCAAGTAAAAAGTAGCCATCTCTCTACAACTTTTTTCTACTTACCTTTACCTGTGACAATAGGCAAGTCATGTAGCTATGGGAATTTACCACCCCCACGATGAGGTCATACTGGAGTAAGTGAAGCAGTAGCCCATTTGATTATCCAAAGCCAAGACCCTGAGGTAGAGTGTATAGGTAGTACAAAGCCAAAACAAGAGGGTGCCTGCTCTATTTGTGAACCAGAGTGGTAGGCTAGAAGACAATGGGTAAAAAGGAGATAAAAGAAATTAGAGAGATCATGGAGGGCTGATGTAGGGCAAACATAGTCATTTCAGTGAGAGGAGAAGTCAGTGAAGGTTTTAAGCCATTCTCACCTATTTCTAAATAAATCATCCCAAGTCCTGTGTTGAAATTAGGAAGCAGAGAGCTGGTGAGATAGCTCAGTGGACTAAAGTGCCTGCTTAGGCAAGCTTAGGCAAGCTCAGGGACAAGGTTTGATCCCCGGAACACATGGCATGCCAGTCCCACCCCCAGGGTGGGCTGAGCCTGCCAGGTGTGGTGTGATGGTGCCGGGGAGGCTGAAAACAAGAGAAGCATCATGAGTCTGAGCTGCACAGTGAGACCCCGCAACAACCAAATCCATTTAAAAAAAAAAAAAAAAAGAAAGAAAACAGGGAGCAGAGACATAGACTTTGTAGAGATGGCAAGAAGATATGGTTGTTGGGGGAGATGAAAACAGGCTACAGAAATAAAGTTGAAAGCATAAAATTGGATAACAGGGAGAACTGTTAGGAAGCTTATTCAAAAGTTCACACGGAAGATATTGGTGGTCACTACTGGCAGCAGTGGAAATGCAAAGAAAGGTGATGTGCTGTGTATTCTGATGTCAGAACTGAGATGGTTTCATGACAAATTAGATGATAATTGTAGGGAAGAGTGAAGTCAAGGAGGATTTCAGTATGTTTGGCCTGAAGAGAGAAACAACGTAGTTGCCATGAAATAAGATGGAAAAACAGAGATGGAGTATTTGGAGAGGAAGAAACTCAGTGAGGGGCATCTGGAGCCACTGGTGTTTACTGGATACACAGAAGGGTATCTAATGGAGAAGGGAAAACACAGGAAGTGGAATTCAGGAAGAAAGCCAGGGTTGACAGTCAGGACTCATGGGCTAGAGGCTGGTGGTTAATGTACTTACGGGCTCAACAAGGGAGTTAGTGTAGACAGCAGGCTTAAGGATTGAATTGGGGAATTTCAGGGTTAGAAGTTCTGGAAAACAGGCCATAAGACTGAAGCTGGACAGTCAATCAAAGGGAAGAAAAGCTTGGGCAAAGTATACATGGTACAGAAACGGTAAGACTGACCCTACACTGCTTCAGTTTCCCACTCATGCACACAGCCTTCCTCTGTAGCCCTCATCATGGACCACCTTCTGGGTGTGCAGCTGTGCTGCCTTTCTCAGGCACAGCATTGGAATGGAGCTACAGGGAAGTTTTAGTGCCATGTTGCCCTGGCCATGTAAGCCCGCAGCCATAGGTTGCAGGCCTTGGTGCGATGGATCAGTTCGAGTTCGGCATGTCATGGTGAATCTCAATCTCAAAATTCATTAGTTTTACTTTCCTAGTGGCTAGGTCAGACACAAGCCTTACACAAAATGTAAAAGCAAAATTATAGATTGGTGCGGCTTGATTATTTCACCCTAAAGTTTAAACCTTCAGAGTAATTCCAAAACTTAAAACGACATGCACTCACATTTGTGAACTGAAACCTGATTTTCTGTCTGTCATTATTTCTCATTTCTACCACCCCAGGCACCTTGCTCTAGTGAAGTTGACAGATTCAAGTTTCAGTTCCCTGAATGGCACCAGACCTTTGCACGTGACCTTCCCATGGACCACCTTCTCCACCTGTCAACTGGTTGGCTGCTTGCCAAGTTGTAGCTCCTGGTTTATACGTTACTTCCATCTCCCTTGAACATCCAAATCCAGATCAGATGCCTGTTGTAGTCTGCTTAATGGCTTAATAACAATACCATAGATTGAGTAATTTACAAAAAAAGAATATATTTAGTTCATGGGTTTACAAATCCATAAGTATGCTGGTGATTTCTATTTGGCTTCTGACAAGGGTCTCCCTATTATGTCACTGCAGGGTGTAAGGTATCCCTGGCAAGATGAAATGCTTATGGCAGACAGGTCATCTTTATAGCAGACCACTCCCGAAACGACCAATTCATTTGCAGTTCATTAATTCTGGAATGGACTAACGTATCCTAAGGGTGGAGCCCCCAGCACAATCATCCATGATGGTCTCACCTACTCCCACTTCTTAGTATTTCCCACTGAAGATTAAATTTCAGCATGAGTTGTGATGAAAATGGAGCATAGCGAGGGGTACACTTCCCTGTTGTCCCAAGCACCGAGTGAATCCCCAGTTATAGCTGTCACGAAACTGTACTATAATTTCCTCTATACTTGGCTATGTCTCCCTCTAGATTAGGGATAGGCACACTTCTGTAAGGGCCAGATGGTAAACAGTTCATGCTTTGCATAACATACACTCTCTCCAACAACTACTCAGCTTGGTCATTATAGAATGACAGCAACCAGAGAGGACACATGTGCAGTGGACAGTGGGCCAATAAAAGTATTTATAATACACAGGCAGGGCCCTGGATTTGCCTCAGGAGAGTAAGATGTGTGTGTGTTTATGTTTTTCCTCTCAATGTTATATGCTTTGCTTGTATCACACTCTCTGAAACACAAAACTCCAAACATTGTATAATGAATTTCAAGGACATTCTAACCAAGAAATGGCCTTACTGGGGTCATAAAAACTGTCATGTGGCTTGAAAGTTACTTGATGTCCATTCCTCCAAAATAGTTGTCAGTCCTTAAAGTCTTGCTCCCACCTGACTTTGGATCTGTGTTAACGGTTTGACTCATTTTCCCATAGTTATCCTGCACACCAACACATCACTCCACTGTTTAAGATGCCCTTTCCTGGCCGTGACCAGGGACAGTAAACACTGCTTGCCCTTCTGTGCAGTGGCGCTGGAGTTGTCCCCCAAGGTGAGGCCTGTGCATTGTGGTTTTTGGAGTCTGGTATTTATTGACCATTCCTGTCTCTCTGCTGGGCATGGAATTTGGGTAAATGGTGATTCATGTGCAGTTATCATTTATTTAGATTCATTATTTAGATGGAGTTTCATGTGGTTTCTCAGCCATGATTTAGTTCCCCAAATTATGAATGGGAAATCAAGAGGTTTAGGAGAATTTTGGTTTGTACCTTTGCCAGGTAATGCATAAAGCATGTGTAGGGCTTGAGACCGTGTTTGTGGTGGTCGCGTCTTTTAACAAGACATCGCCAGGATGTTGTGCCAGATTTGGTCAGATGAACAAGTTAATCCCAGGCAAGTCTCATTCCTTCTGGGGTTATTTGAAGGAAAAGTAATGTAATAGAAAAGATCCTTAATAAAAAGATTTTAGAATGACTCCACAAAAGTCATAATTATTTCCATCACCCCCCCCCATATTTAACCATTCCTTATGTAGAAACAGGAAGCTCTTAAGTTTATTTTTGGTACCAATCGAATCCAGAAGTGAAGGAAATCTAAGACCCCTAACTGTCCATGCAGGCCACGTGCAGGGAAAGACAGCTCTTCTCCCTTTAGAGCAGATGTCTGAGCCCAGCTGCCCATGCAGCAATCTGTGCCCCTGAGCTGCACCAAGCCCTCAGGGTCAAGTAGGTTTTCAGCTCCACAAACTGCAATAAAAGCTTTTCATCTGTTAGAAGAGTTGAGAAGTTAGATCAAAGAAGAGCAAGGAGTCAAAGAGAAAAAGAGGGAGAGAACAACAGAAGGAAGGAAGGAAGGAAGGAAGGAAGGAAGGAAGGAAGGAAGGAAGGAAGGAAGGAAGGAAAGAAAGAAGGAAGGAAAGAAGGAAGGAAGGAAGGAAGGAAAGAAGGAAGGAAAGAAGGAAGGAAGGAAAGAAGGAGGGAGGAAAGGAGGGAGGGAGTGACAAAGGACACAAAAAGGGCAAAGGCAAAGAAATCCAGGGTTCTTTATAGGATGCTTAATAGAGTACATTGTGAAATGCCTTTTCCTTTTAACTCTTCTGAACTACACTGAATTATGTTCTGTTTGCAAATGGAGTAGCTGGCCTTCCAAGGGATGAATGGACTTGGTCACACCTAGTACTGCAGTGGAGAAGCCAGATCCCAAGTCCAGACCTTTCTGACTTTGGAAGTGGACTTAAGGCATGCAACAGACAGGAGACATGACCTCAGTATTTTTTTTTTTTCCTTCACTGGATTAGCGTAATCACTGACATTATTCAAGGTAGTAGTAACTTTATGAAAAGCACAAAACATACACCCATTTTATAGTAGACCAAGTCTAACAGTATGTGTGGAAACAAACACTTCAGTGAGCAGATTTAGCTTTCCATTTGAATTAAAATGCCACCGTCAGTCTTTTAGGTCCTAGGAGTATTATGAATAGATATTCTTTTTCCTGTTTTAAACTTAGAAGTTAAATTGTTTCTGTAAGATTTGATTCAGGTTGTCCTCTAATAGCTTCAATCTCCCCAAACGGTGGCAAAATTGCAGGCAGACTCTTCTACAGAGGTGCCACCTGTTTTGTTTGGCATAAACCGGGCTATGCCACTGCTGCATTAATATTGTGTTTATTTATATATGCATTGGAATTGCATATCTAAAATTTGTGTTTGTATTTTCTGACCTAGCAAGTTCTCACTCTCAATATCCTACCAGAAAGTACCGCTTTGCATTTATGTAAACAATGATCTAACCATGGAGAATGTTTTAGATATTCAGCCCAGACTCGGGTGTCTGTGTTAGGGAAGGTGCCCCAGAGCACGCCTGCGCCAGACCCTGTTAAACTTATACATATGGAAATGCTGTTCTTTGTTTGCATAATACCTTTGTACTCACGTTTTCTGTTCTGTTACAACACATGGAGTTAGCTCCTCCGGCTCCTATCAATCACGGAACAAGGAATTCTTTCATCTCCTGGCAGATATTTAACATTTGTCTTCAAATATTTTTTCAAGCTGTTCTTCATCCATTTCAAAAGAAACACAAATTTTAGAGCAGAATTGGCCCTGGGTTGTTCTTGTTGCTATCATTATCATTATCATCACTTTATTTTCCGCCAGTTTTCAGGTCACTCCTGGTTCACAATCAGAAGAGGGCTCAGACAACAGGAAGTTGAATGTTAAGTAAAATTTGGAAACATAGATGAAAAGATACTTTGGTGTGTTCACAAGAAACACCAGAGAGAAGGCAGGAGGGGTGCAGCCGACTGATATCCAACAGCAATCAATGCGCAGGGCGACAGAACCCTAAATGGACTTGTGAGACAGCCCACCTCCCCTTGGGCCTCTGTCATCACTCCACAGCATCACAGCTATCTCTTTCTTTTGCAGGTCAGGCCATGGATGTGTGTATTGAAAGGACAAATGGACTAGAAGCCAGAAACCTTGTGTTCAAGATATAACCCAGCTGCTTGCATAAATCATTGCAGATCTTTGAAATTGTTCCATCAGCTGTAAAATGGGATCAATGACACTGGGCTACCTCCTCCATGGAAGTAAGGGGAGGTAGAAATAAGAGATTCTGGAAACATTTGGAAAATTCTAGCATTTTATACCTGCGGAGAGAACATTCAGGTTAAACACTGATATATTCAGTTATATTACAAATTCCAGTAGCTTTGTCTATGCTCCCACAAATTTCAGAGAGGATACTAAATCTGTAAGATAGTGTAGACCTGAAGGTGGGGCCACCTTTTCTCAGTAGCAATTCTTTTTGGCAGAATTGAGGATTGAACTCAGGCCCTTGTGCTTGCCAGGGAAGCACTTAGTCCACTGAGCCATCTCCCTGGCCCAGTAGCAATTTTTGGACGTTCATATACAGTTGAGTAAACTCTGGCAGAATCTACCTACTTAAAAATGCAAAACACAAGAACAGCTATGATAAGTGGAAGACATGAAAACTATGGAGGGTCACAGAGTTCTTGCTAAAGCATGAGCTGAATTTCTTCTCAGAGGTTGTGGGGAACTACGCCCAGTGATTTGTAATGTCTGTCTTTACTAGGATGCACTTAAGTGTGGCTCAGTTCTTTCAATCAACTGCAAGAAACCTGTGAGAGGAAAAGAGTGACAGTAAGAGAATAGCAACCTGGAACATACCCACAGAACCCACTGGATGTTTTTACATGAGTTAGTACTCAGTGCTCTGGTGCTGACATGTAATACCATGGGTATTTTTGTCTGTTGTGTTGTCTTTGGAGATATCTGATAGGCCAGTGCAATACCATAGATGTCACAGTTCTGTGTTCTATCTGGTTGTGTTTATTTTGCAAAATTGCTTTTTGCTGAAAGAGGCTCTTTCTCTAGGAAATGTCAAAAATCATAGAGACATACTGCAAACTTTACAAGAAACTATAGCTAAATTATTTTGTTGATAGCACTGAAACATGGAAAAGACATACATTAGATTCGGAGAACCTTTCCTTCTTTTCTTAATTCCATCTCCTTGATGTTGGATATGGAGTTGTACTCATCAGAGCCCCTCAGCACCTCATCTGTATGATGTGGAGGCAGAACTGATTTCCAGTGAGCCTTGCAACTCTAATAATCCCACTCTTCAGCTAATGATGCTGCTCCATAAGTGCCATGATAGGTAGATGACAGACCTTGGCATTTTTATATACTTATGTGTCAACAATTGATTGTGTGCTATATAAATGCTAAAACACTAAAGTCAGAGTTGGTTAAATAGCAACAGTCATAAAACAACTAGAAAGTGGAATACATTTAAAGGTTAAGAAAGTTGAATTGATAAATCAGCCCCCATGGATTGCGAAACTGGTTAACTGTTTCCTTAGCTGAACTTGAAAGTCTGTCAAATAGATGTTACAATTAAATCTGGCCCCTTCTTGAATTCTGCTACAGCTCACCTTTGCATCCCTGGCTGTGGCTCAAGCCACCTTCAGAGCTCACCCAGGATGCTACACTTTCTACTCCAGGCAGTGGTCAGAGATTTTTAAGAAATCCTAAATAAGATCACTTTTATTCTCTTCTTTAATACTATCTAGTGAGGATCAAGGGAACAAATTCAAAGATGCAGACACAACTACAAATGCACTCAGCCACCTTATCTTCAACAAAGGGATTACACATGTTCACTAGAAGATGGATAGCTTCTTTAATAAAGTTGTGTTTAAAAAACTGGCTTTATACATGCCAAAGGCTTAAAGTAGGCCCATGCCTATCATCATATACAAAATTACAGTCAAAATGGTTCAAAGATTTAAATATTAAAACTGAAGTGCCAAAGCTTCTGGAAAAGAAAGTAAGTAGAAACCCTAAGAACATAGGGGGAAACAGAGTCCAAGAAGAAAAATCGAACTGCCCAGGAAATACGTCAAAGAATCAACAGTTGGGATATTATTTCTTTAAAAAGTTTCTTCACATCAAAAGAAACTACTAACAGAGTGAAAAGAAAATCAACAAACTGGGAAAAAAATTATAGCAGACTGTCCTTCAGACAAAGGACTCCTATCTAGAACATATAAGAATTAAAAAAAAAAAAAAAAAGGCCTCCAAAATTCAAAAACCCAATCCAAAAAGGGGAATTTGGAATGAATATCATCAAGAAGCCAACCAATAACAAATGCTGAAGAGGCTGTGGGGAAAACTGTTGCAAAGCCTGCTGTGCTGTTGGCAAGAGTGCAGGCTGGTACAGCCATTATGAAAATCAGTATGGGATTCCTCACAAAGCTAGGATGGGCGGTCCCAGTCAAGCCAGCTATTCCACTTCTAGATATTTTTCTAGAAGAACTGAAATCATCATACTACAGCAATATTTGTACACCCATATTTATAGCAGCACAATTTGCCATAGCTAAGTCTTGGAAATAACCTAAATGCCCATCAACTGAGGAATGGATAAAAAAGATATGGTGTTTTTATACACAAGGCAGTATTATTCAGCTATAAAAATACATAAATTCAAGGGGGCTGGGGAGATGGCTCAGTAGAATAAGTGCTTCCCCGGCAAGCACAGGGTCTGAGTTCAATACCCCTGGTTCCACAAAACATATATTAATATATATATATATATATAAATATATATTTTGTATATATATTAATACATATTATATATACATATATATGTGTGCATATATACATATAAATGTGTGCATATATATATATATATATATATATATATATATACAAATTTGAGGCTTTTGTAGGTAAATGGATGCAGCTAAAGACTATATTGTTAAGTGAAATAAGCCAGATTGCAATGGTTTCAAGGTCAGCTGGGCTACATAGTGAGACCCAATCTCCAAAAACAAACAGTAAATAAATAAATTTGAGGAAATCTGAATTTAATTAATTAATTAAAACTACCCAATGGTTTCATTGCTGTTAGATTGAAATCCAAAATTCCCACCACAGTCTAAAACAAGGTTCAGAAAACGGAAGTCTCTTACTTGCTTTGTTAAATAAGGTATTATCAGAACACTCATGTCCATTTATTTACTTAGCATTTATAAGTGATTTCAAAGGGAATGACAGAATTGAGGAGTTGCAACAGAAATCATATTTTTCAGTACCTGAAGTGTTTATTATTTGGCTTAGGAAAGTATTTGCCAACTTCTAATATGACTGTTGAAAAGGAAAAGAAAGAAGAAAAAAAAGAAAGAATAAGCAAAAGGAAGGAGAGGACAAAGGAAGGAAAGGAAAGAAAGGAAAAGAAAAATTTAGCCTGCTCCCCAAGTTTAGTAAGACACCTGAAGTACAAGTTCAAGAACTCTGAAAGTCTCCTGGCCTCACTATCAAGTTTAGATGTGCCAGACTTGTGTTGGCATCTATGATTAGTGTTTGAGTGTTTTTGCCAAGGTCTCTGCCAAGCAAGTAGATTCATTCTTGAAAAATTATTTCTGCAGATCTAATTAGCACACCACTTATGCCTCTGGATAAAAACAGTCTCCAGAAAAGCAGTCCTCCAGCTCTTTGATGTGAGTGAGAAAGTAGCATTGCTATTCAGAATTTTGTGCTTAATGTGCTTTCTTGAAACATGGCTGCCTTTGAGTGCTTTGGTAGATTCTTGGGTCTTAGAGCATCAAAAAAGTATTCCAAATGAGGGTGCACACAAAGAAAAGAAGAGCTTCTCTAGCAATACAGCTAATTCTTCACACAATTTACTAAGGCTATATATATATATATATATATATATATATATATATATATATCTCATTAACTAATTCTCTTTTTCTAGCATTTACTGTATGCATTTCCTATTGTTTTTGTTTGCAAATATGGAACCTGTATATGGTATGGTATGGTATGGTATGGCATGGTATGGCATAAAATAAACACACAGGACATATTTGTTGAAAATCTATAATTTAAAACATTTTTTTGCTTTGTTGTGGTTAAAAAAACACATAACAAATTTTGCAATCTTAATCATTTTTAAATGTACAACAACACTGTCTGTAGCTGTTAAACAGCAACTCTGCCCTCCCCTTCTGCTAACCAGTGTGCTCTACTTTCTGTTCCTATGAGGCCAGCTATTGTGGATGATTCACACAGATAGAATCGACTGCCTGCCTGACTTATGGTCAGAATGTCTTCCTTACTGAGGCCTGAATGGCATTTGCTTTTGGGTGTGCTCACTTTTGTTCATCCCATTAGCTGTGGTAGACACTTGGGTTGCTTCCGTCTTCTAGGAGAACTGACAGCTCCACCATGTGCACATGGGTGTACAATCACCTCTGAGTCCCTGCTTTCAATCCTTTTGGGTATATCCTCAGAAGTGGAATTGTTGTAGCAATGGCAGTTCTACTTTCAATATTAACAAAAATCATTTATTTGGTATAAATAAACTTAATTTATTCAAGGTACAGTATGTTTCCTACTACATGGTTTGCGTCTAAGTGTGGCTTGGTGACAGTTATGAAGATATAAATCATTTTCTGATGAGTGGGGAAACAAAGGGAAACTTAGTGATTCTGCACTAAAACCGCTGGGTGGAAGTGAGGCTTCTGCTTAGGTTGGTGATCAGGAATTTTCAGGTCGTGTTCTAGGTCACTGCTATCATTACAGTTAATGATAATAATCTATCTATACAGCTATCACTAATCCATAATACAGATTGGCTCTTGAGTGGAAGCTGGGGCACTTCGTTTATTTTTTATTTTATTGAGAAACAAATAGTAATGAGATAGTTTCAAAACTGATTAGGACAGTTTCAATAATTAATACATTGTGTATTGCTGTCTTCTTAGTGATTATTCATAGTACAAGATGCAGACATGATGCCCTGTCCACAAACACTATTAGTACAAATTTTCTATTTATTGAATTAAGAGAAAGTAGCTATATATCTAGAAAAAAAAATCCTATCTTGAATATACAGATAAAAAATGGCCCTTCATTTGTATCCTTGTTATACTAGGGAGACTATACGATATTTACACATGTGTGTCTGGTTTATTTCACTTATGAGTATATGTTCAAGTGGCATCCACTTCAGTATAAATGCTTCAAACTTATCATTCTTAATAGCTGAGTAATACTCCATTATATAGAAATACCACATCTTTTTCAACCATTCTTCATGTGATGGACATCTTGGTTGTTT
>PVKA01025572.1:16019-32920 GCA_004027165.1 Ctenomys sociabilis | reverse complement strand
GTAGAAAGAAAAAATCAGGATGTGTGTGTATAGACAGTACAGTTGGGATAGATAACGCTGTGCTTCTACATAATTCTATGAGAGGCAAGATCTGCACTAATGGTGGTTGGACAGGATATTATGTCGGCTTTTAGTGCTATGGTCATCCACTAGGTAAATAATTATTGAATCTTTGATATAATTCAGCTATAAAAAAACTATAAATATAATTTCATGTATGCACCTTGTACAATACCAAAACGTTATGAAAACAGTTTGCAATGTATTAATTCATCGACTCTGTATGGTTAAGGTGTCTTGAAGCTGTCTGATTGACATTTGTATTTTAATAAAATAAAAATAAATGGAAAAAAATAAATAAAAGAAGAAAAAATATATATAGTGTATTACATTTATAGATTTTCGAATACTGAACCATCCTTGCATCCCTGGGTTGAATCCTACCTGGTCTTGTTGTATGATCTTCTTGATGATTTGCTGTATTCTATTTGCCAGGATTTTGTTGAGTACTGTTGCATCTATGTTCATGAGGGAGATTGGCCTGTAGTTCTCCTTTTTGGTTGTGTCTTTCCCTGGTTTTGGAATGAGTATTAAACTTGCCTCCAGAAATGATTTTGGGAGGACTTTTTCCTTTTCAACTTCGTGGAAGAGTTTGTGGAGTGTGGGGATTATATCTTCTATAAATTTCTTGTAAAATTCAGCTGTGAATCCATCAGGCCCTGGACTTTTCTTTATCGGTAGGCTTTTCATTACGTTTCGTATTTCGTTGGCTGTTATCGGCTTATTGAGAGTTGTAATATCTTCTTGATTTAGTTTTCATAATTTGTACCTTTCGCGGAATCTGTCCATTTCTTCTGTGTCTTCTATTCTGTGAGCGTAAAGATTCTTGAAGTAACTATTGATAATCTTCTGAATTTCCACTGGGTCTGTTGTGATTTCACCCTTTTCATTCCTTATCGCTTGTACTTGAATTTTC
This sequence comes from Ctenomys sociabilis, assembly GCA_004027165.1. Lineage (NCBI taxonomy): Eukaryota > Metazoa > Chordata > Mammalia > Rodentia > Ctenomyidae > Ctenomys > Ctenomys sociabilis. The sequence continues at coordinate 31,944 of PVKA01025572.1, read as the reverse complement.
TTTTGCCTCTTTTTGATGAGGTGGGCGAGAGGCTTATCACCTTTATTTAGTTTCTCAAAGAACCAAGATTTTGATTTGTGGATTCTTTGAATTGTTTTTTTCATCTCAATTGAGTTAATTTCTGCTCTAATCTTTATGATTTCTTCCCGTCTTTGCGTTCTGAGTTTTGTTTGCTCTTCTTTTTCTAGTTGTCGGAGGTGCAACATTAAGGTGCTAATTTGTTCCCTTTCGGTTTTCCTAATGTGTGTGTTTATAGCTATTATTTTCCCTCTAAGAACTGCTTTCATCACATCCCATAAATTCCGGTAAGTTGTACTTGAATTTTCATTGAATTGTAGATACTGTTGCATTTCTTGTTGAATTTCTTCTACGACCCATTGATTGCTGAGTAGGGTGTTGTTTAGTTTCCATGAATTTAGCAGGTTTTTCTGGTTTCTTTTGTCATTTATTTCCAATTTCATCGCATTGTGGTCAGATAGTATGCATGGGATAATTTCTATTTTCTTGCATATACTTAGGCATGACCTCTGGGCTAGTATGTGGTCTATTTTGGAAAAGGACCCGTGTGCAGCTGAAAAAAATGTGTATTCAGCTGTGGTGGGGTGGAACACTCTGTATATGTCCACCAGGTCCATTTGTTCCAAGCTCTGGTTCAGTTCTGGTACTTCCTTGCTAATTTTTTGTCTGGTTGACCTATCTTTTTGAGATAAGGGTGTGTTAAGATCTCCTGTTAAGATTGTGTTCTTAGACATTAAGTTTTTCATGTCCCTTAAGATTTGTCTTACATACTTTGGTGCTGTTGTGTTTGGTGCATAGATATGTATGAGTGTTACTTCTTGCTCTTGAATTTTTCCCCTCACCAATATATAGTGCCCTTCTTTGTGTCATTTGATCATTCTTGGTTTGAAGCTGAGATTGTCTGAGAACAGAATTGCTACTCCTGCTTTTTTCTCAGGTGCTGGGGCATGCAGTATTGTTTTCCATCCTTTGACTTTGAGCCTATGAATGTCCTTTTGTGTTAAGTGTGTTTCTTGTATACAGCATATTGTTGGATTTTGTTTCCTAATCCACTGTGCCAATCTATTTTTCTTAATTGCAGAATTGAGTCCGTTTACATTAATGGTTATAATTGAAATGTGCTGACTTAAGTTTGTCATGACATTTAGCTGGTATTGTTTACTCCTTTGTAACCTGTATTTAATTGACTGTCCTGTTTTAGTGGGTTCCTTCCATTCTCTTGCATGGAGTTCTGGTCATTGTGGTCTCTCTCTAGAACCTCTTTCAGCAGCCTGTGAAGGGATGGCTTTGTCATCATGAAATTCTTTAGTTGTTCTTTGTCATGGAAGTATTTCACTTCTCCATCAAACTTGAAAGAGAGTTTTGCAAGGTATAATAGTCTGGGCTGGAATTTGTTTTCGTGTAGGGCTTGAAGAACTCTGTTCCATGCTCTCCTTGCCTTCATTGTTTGTGTAGAGAAGTCAGCTGTAATTCTGATGGATTTTCCTTTGAATGTGAGCTCCTTCTTCTCTCTAGCAGCTTTCAGTATATTATTTTTCTGTTGGATTTCTGCGATCTTAACTATTATATGTCTTGGTGTGTTTCTACTTGGGTTGAGGTTATTTGGTGTTTTGTATGCTTCAGTGACCTGAATGTTGGATTGTTTCCTCATATTTGGGAGGTTTTCTGCTATTATTTCTTCCCATATTCTTTTTATGTCATTTGTATTGACTCCTTCATTCTCGTTGATACCAATGATTCTCACATTGTTCATTCTGGCGTCATCCTGCAGGGGATGGATTATTTTTTCCTGCATTCTCATTGTTTTTAAGAGATCCTTTCTCACCTTTTCACTAGCTGCTCCGGCATCTTCAAGATCTGAGACTCTGTCTTCGCTTTCACTCAGACGGTTTTGTAGACTCATGATTGCTGTTTTTAGTTCTTCTATATCTCTTTGACTGTGTTTCATGTGTTCTATTTCTTTTCTGTATTGCTCATTCAAGGAATCCATCATATTTCTGATCTCCTCAATTGTTTTATCCATGTCTTCTTTAGAGGTAGTTATTAATTATTTTTCTGCTGTTTCTTCCAAGTTGGATTTCCTCTTTATATTTCTGGAATTGTTTCGGTATTTCAGATCCTATGACTTCAAAAAGTTCTCTTTTGATTTCAGAACTTATTTCTGCTTTGAGTTCCTCATGATCTTTCTATTGTTGTTTCTTTGCTTCAGATGCTGTTAATTCATATATATCAGTTGGAGTAGTTCTCTCTGCACTTGTTCTGGGTGAGCATTGTTTTTCCACCCAATGTTTCTGCTATTCATTCTTTATTTCAGATACTATATATTCAAATATTTCTTTTTTAGTTTGGGGAATTATTTCTCATTTTATTTCCTCTATAGCTTTCTGCTGTTGTTCCTTTGCTGCTGTATCTGTTACTTCATTTGTTGCAGCTGAGCTAGTGTCCTCTGCCCTTCCTGATGGACTCGAGGTCTGGGATTGCATTTTTCCCCTTTTCTTTGTCATTTTGTATAGCACTGATCTTTGACCTTTGGTGTAGAGCTTTGGTGAAGCTATTACCTTAGCTTGTTATGAGATTTGTGTGCCCGTCTATTAAGTTTGAGATTTTCCAGGTATGCCTATCCTGGGTCTATGTGTTGTGTTCAGTTCCTTTTTTGGTGCAGCTCCTTTGGTTCCCCTCTGTTGGTTCCCCGCGTCAGCCCTCCTGTGTCAGGCAGGTCATTCCCTAGGTGGGTGGGCCTGGGCTTTGGTGGGTTTTCTGGACTCACAAAAGGATAGTGGATGATCTTATTTACTGAGTTGGCTGTACTGAGCCGGCCAGCTTGTGCTGGGTCCGGGTCTGCAGGCCGTAATCCGAGAAGGCTGGGAAAGGTCCCTCTGGTGCAGTGGGCCTGGAGCCCTCACTCACAGGCCAGGCTGTGCTGGGTTTCGGTCTGTAGCGTGGGACCGTGGATTGCTGAGAAATGTCCCTCTGGTGTGGAAGGCTTGGAGTTCTCACTCCAGGCCGACCTGCACTGGGTCTGGGCTGTGGGGTGGGACCGGTAATCACCTGGAAATGTTTCTCTGGCACAGTGTGCCTGGAGCTGTCACCGGGCCACGGGGGGTGGCGGGCAGGTAATCCCTGGGAAATGTATCTCAGGCATGATGGGGCTGGAGTTCTACACTCACTGACCTTTGATGCCCAGAGAATCGGGGAAATTCCCACTCGATCAGTGGGCTTTAGTTCAGGGGATCCGGGGAGGTGTTGGTGAGTGGGTCCTGAGGTTTCAGGCCAGTCACTGGCTTGGAGGGGTTGGGCACAGGGATCCGCGTAGCGCGCGTGGGAAGAAGCCAAAGGCTCTCCCTCAGACTCACCACACTCTCACTGATCTAGGGAGCCTGGTGAGTCCTGTAAATTCGCTCTCGCTGGGAGAGCTTGCCGCGGGATCCAAGAGGCCGCTGGAGTCAGCCACTGTCTCAGTCCGGTCTCTGGCTGGGCGTTGTGGGTGGGATCGAGTATACTGCTGGCGTTGGTCTTGCTGTCTCGAGAGGTCTCTGGGGCTGGGCGGGCGTGGGCGGGTTGGGTCGGAAAGCACAATTTTGTTTTTGTTTTTTTTTAATTTATTTTTTTATTTTATTGAAGTACAAATATCAGACAGTTTTAAGACACCTTAACAAGACAGATTTGATAAATTAATACATTGCAAACTATTTTCATAATGTTTTGGTATTGTACAAGCTGCATACATGATATTATATTTACAGGTATTATTTTAGTAGATGTCTCTTATCAGTAAAAGTGTGTAGCTGCTTACTTATCTTATTTTCTATACATGAATTATATCAAAAATTCAATAATTATTTTCCTAGTGGATGACCATAGTACTAAAAGCCGACATAATATCCTGTCCAACCACCATTAGTGCAGATCTTGCCTCTCATAGAATTATGTAGAAGCACAGCATTATCTATCCCAACTGTACTGTCCATACCCACACATCATGATTTTTTCTTTCTACACCCCTTCCTTTGTCTACACCTGTCAAAGGTGGGCACTCTATTGTCATTCAACTAAATTAGGTGCTTGACCTCGACACCACAGTCCAACACAGTCAGCATTCCACAACAATAGTGAATTATTCAAAGAAGTTGTCGACCATAGCCATTACAGCTCAGCTTAATATTATGGACCCACGATGCATACTTCATTTTTATACTTTTCTACTGGATGTTTAAGACCTAGACAGAGCAAGACTTATATACCAACACATGTACTTTATATTTCTTATGTGGTCAGTGAAGTCCTCTCAGTGTTTATCTTGTAGTCCTGTACATTATTCTGTAGTTCCTTTGTCTGTGTCATCTATTTTGACTGAATTTGTTAAACAATGTCTCGAGTTGGGTTTGCAATTCTTTCTCTGTTGCCCTATTCCCTCAAGCTTCTTGAAGCCTGACACCTCCACCGCCATGATCCTTTCTCCTTTCATCCCCTTCTTCACTTCCTCACTCCACGCCATCAGTGCCCTGCACCTAATATTTTTCCAGCTTAGTTGGTATTATTTTACTTTTAATAATAGCTTTTGTGTAGGAACATCCCTTTGATATTTTCTATACTGTATTTTGCCCTTGGTAATGAAAGTTAGATAACAAAAAAAAAAAAAAAAAAAAAAAAAATGGTGTTTAAGCTTTTAAAAGTAAAGCCAGTGGATGCAGGGTTTCTATGCAGACTACATGGCTAGAGTCTGAGCCAGGCCCATTCTTTTACTGCTGTGTCCATTGGAAAGCAGCTAACTCTTCAAACTTCTCTTTCTTTATGGCAAACCGAGATGATAAAGACACCCTTCACAGATCATTATAAGAATCGGATGAGTTGATATTTATTGTATTTACGATGGTACCTAAGAGAGAGTAAGCATCATGCAAATGTTTTCTTATTAAAAGTAAATCAAAATACATGTGCAATCTCCATTTACATTCATACAAAAGGAGGAGATTCAGAAATGTGAGGAGGGAATTACATTGTTAAGTACTTGCTAAGTTCCCAGAAACTGTAGGAACACAACTGCACTGCTTTATTTCACGCCCATAATAGCCCTGTGATACAGCTGTTACTCCCCTTCACAGTTACAGAGACTAGAGTTTAGAGAGTTTCAGTTGCCCAGCACGATGGAGCTGGTGGGTGGTGAGCTAGAAATCAAACCCAAATCAGCATGGTATTGATGTCTTTGTCTCATTTTGGTTTGCTCACTTTCACCCCATTCCCTTTCCGGCTTTTAATAATACTGCCTGGAAAAGGTCTGGTAGTTTTCTTTTTTATAAACAAAAGCTGATATATTCCACAGTGATACAAACTAGTATTCTGAACTCCCATGAGAACATCACACTGAAGCTGTTAGTTTTCCTTGTGTTATTACACAAAATAAAGAGTAATAACATGAAAAATATGACTTGACAACATCATTTGTATTACAAGTTTTCTCATATTATGAACTACATCCCTAAGACAATATCTTTTATGGTAAAAATTAGGCCAGATTTTTGCATTGCTAACTGGAAAGATGACTCTTTATAGACAAATAACTGATGAGCAAGTATTCCTACACAGAAGCAGACCCCAAACTGGGAAAATTAATTCATAGTAAGTGTAATTTTGATGTTACCATAGTTTGATCTGAGATTAACTCTGGCTACAAATTGCCATCTGTGCATGCTTGTTAAAGATGTCAACAGCAGTTAATTCAATGGACCCACTTTTTGACAACCTTTGTTAACAGAATATGCAGAATACGTACTGGTATGTTAATTTTCAAGTAAAGCCTGCCATGTAGTTATTGGTTTTGTGAAAATAGCTAGAATTTTTTATTGCACAAAACTTTGGAAGGCTCCAAAAGGGAGAAATAAATTACTTAATATACATTAGCCTAATTTGTCCTCCATATATTTCTATAAGATAGCAATTATTAAATCCTTCACTGAAAAAAGACCCCACAGAGATTTTGCTCTGGATCTCATGAGACATGAGCAGGCTTTTGTGCACAAGGTTTTTTTTCATTGCTATAGTAGTTGGTTGACTGTGTCAACTTGAGAAGCTAAGAGCTTAACTAAATGGCTCAGCAATTACCCTAGGGTGGAGAGGCCACACCCTAGAGTGATTTGTTACTTAAAGGAGAATGAAAAGGGGTGGAAGGTCTCATTCTTCCCTGGAGGAGCTCCAGTCTTCCCCATCAGCTTGAAGGTCACCTCTTGGCTCTTGCACAGACTCTTGGCTTTTGCTTTCAATCTTAGCCTTTTGTTACAGACTCATCAGCTCACCATTACGTCTAGTGATCCACTAGCAAAATTTTTTCTTCCTGTTCCCACCACCTTATTTTGCTGGACTAGAAGTTCTAGCTCCAGAGGGGGAAGGCTTGTACCAGGAAGTACAACAATGATGCCATTAAATGAAGAATAAGACTTTCCCCTTGTCACTCTGATCTCCTAATCCCTCTGAGAAAACAAGCTAAGAAAAGAGTTACAGTGTTGTCAGGGGTGATTGACCCAGACTATCAAGAAAAAATAGCTTACTACTCCACAGTGGAGAAAAAGAAAAATATACATAATGTGTAGGAGATCCATTAGGGCACCTTTTATTATTGCCATGCCCTCTTATTAAAGTCAATAAAAACTACAAAAGCCCAAGACAGGTACAATGACAGATAGTCCAGAGCCTTTAAAAATAAAGACATGAGTCATTCCATCAGGGAAAAAACCAAGGCCTACTGAGGTGCTTGCTAAAGGCTAAAAGAATATAAAATGGGTGGTAAAGAAAGATAGTTCTAAACACCAGCTACAACCTCGTAATCACCTACAAAAAAGAGGATTATAATTGTAGTATTTCACACCTACATGGTTCTGTTATAATATTGGTAGATTTAATACCAGACCTTAAGGATTATTAAAACTAAATTAATGTTAAAATTATCAAACAATTAAACAAAAGCATCAAACAAAAGAACAACCTATCTGTTTTGGTAAAGGAATTAGTGCAGTTCCATTTATGCACAGGATAGCATGTTAAGTGCAACTATATGACTAACTTTGTATATTCAGACTGGTTTTAAAAAATGTCTAGTTGCCAAGTTGACAAAGGGTGGATTGTAGTGATTGGTAGATTGTGCCAACTTGAGAAGCTATGAGCTTAGGTAAATTGGCTCAGCAGTTCCACACCCTAGGGTGTGGAGGCCCCCCACTCTAGACTGACTAATCACTTAAAGGAAAATTAAAAAGGGTGGAGGGTCCCATTCTTCCTCAGAGGAGCTCCAGTCTTTGTCATCAGCTAGGACATCTCCTGGTTCTTGTGCAGACTCTTAGCTTCTGCTTTGGATCCTTCAGCCTTCTGGTATAGACTTACAGAGGATCACTTAAGCAGCTCTCCTTGAATGAAGAGTGATTATCTCTATTTTGGCTGAGCCTGAGCCTATTTTCTTGTATTGATATGTACAGAGCTGGCAAGCTCTTTACCCTTTCAGTTGGCCTTAAGCAATGTGTATTAGTCTAGCTGAGGTGCTGGTGATAGTCTTTGAAGGCAGTGTGCATGTTTCCCCGATAACATATACCTGCTGCTCTGTAATGTGAGCCAGGCAGAGATAGAACAAAAAGCAAGTGCTCTGCACTGCTAGCCAGGATCAAGGCTCAAGACAGAGGCTATGACTTCCTAGGGCTTGAAGGATTACATCAGAGCTGAAGCACCAGACGCCTTAAACATCAGATACTATCTTAATAGCAAGATGCAAATTACTTTCTCTGCACATCCTCTCTGCATATGGCAGAGGCAACTGTAGGCCACCCACCTAGCTCAGCTCACAGTACTTGCCTACTTCCCACAATTCTCAGTCATTCTTCTTCAAGCCACTCCTCCTCCACTGAATAAAACCTGGGTGTGGACCTGTATTGGTCTTTTTGTTCCAGAAATCCATCTTAGTGGCTGGACATAGGGCCCCTTGGCTCCCCAGTAGTTATAAATATGTTTTAGTATCTTTACTTTTGCTGTGGGTTGCTCTGGGAGTAGTAGATTGGAATTAACTTGGTGGGAGCCCAATAACATATCTTTGGGATTACAAATATTGACTTCTTGGTCCTGGTAGAGAACCTGGAGGGGACTCCTACATAGACTCATCAGCCTTCCATTGTAGGTCCATCAGCATCCTGATACAGACTTGCACAGAACACTACAGTGGGCTTCAGACCTTGGACTGAACCCTTCAGTCTCCAGTGTGCAGATGCCCTCTGTCCACATCTGACTCTGTGGCTGGCCATCATAAGCCAATCTTAGTATTTCTTACACATTTGCACATCTTGTGCTATACCTCTACCTCTAGTAAAAGCTGAGTGATGCAATTACTATATATGTACAGATCTGATCTTCCCTTACGTGTGCAAGGAGCAGGGTGCATAGAGGAAAACTAGAAAGAAGAGAATGACTTAACCACCTATGTGCGTCACCATCAACACTAGCAGTCAAAACCTTACAGATCCTAAGGATCTTGTGTCCTTGCTTGAGGTCTGTACTGGCCTCACTTGAATTTTGTCAGGGAAGAATGCCTTCTTGGGCACAGGCAGCAGGCAGAGACAAAATGCAGAGAGACCTATAGGCTAGTATTTGTGAACAGGATCAAGAGTACAACATTTGACAGGGCAGGTTCAAAGGTGATCTATGTCATAACATCAGAAGAATGCCTTGTCCCAGAGTGTGACCAAGAAATAGCACTACTTCATCTGAACTGAAGATACTGCCTTGTTTCTCATATGCTTGCCAGTGATGCTTTCTGCTGGAGTCCCAGTAGTAGCTGGCAGAAGCAGCTAGAGGTGTCCAGTGTTGGAGAAGTTCTGGATTCTGGTGCTCAGCAGATGGATGTGCAGACAAAGAGGAGGAGGTCCTAGCTCAAGGAAGAGTTGGAAGAATGTGTATTCATGATATTTCAACTTGAACTCTAGTCCCCATAATATAATTATGATAAATGGGACACAAATGTTCAAGTGCTATTGGAGATAAACACCAGCAACAATTTTTTTATAAATACTGTGTGTGTGTGTGTGTGTGTGTGTGTGTGTGTGTGTGTGTGTGTGTATGTGAGAAAGAGAGAGAGAGAGAGAGAGAGAGAGAGAGAGAGAACTGGCTTGAGGATGTAATGAAAATGGACAAGACAATTTCTGTATGAAACTATCTTCCTAGTTTTCTAACAAATGTTTTTTTTCTTTTTTAAAAAAATATCATAAGATGATATTATGGCTTAGTGCTAAAGGGATATAGAACAACAGTGGAAAGAATCGAAGAAATTTCCTCAAAAAAGGATGTAAAAATTGATGAGAGAAATGAAAAATCTCAAAAAGCAGATTAATAGAATGACGAAAATTAGCATGAAGAACTTGGTTGACATTGAAATAATTAATATAAAATATGTTAGTGCTCAGATTTACTAGGTTTTTAGCTTTCATCGCAGAAAATATAAACAATGATAAAGCATGTCAAATATACCAATTTTATATTTGCTATTTTCATTTTAAATTTTATGTATCTATACTAAACACATACATTAAACACATTCTGAAACAGAATTTATAACATTTCTGACACATATTTGTATGATGATAAACTATGTCAACATTTTTTAATCAAACACATAATCTCTTACTTTTTACATCTTTACATTATCCTATTGTGTTTTACCTTTTATATTTTTCCATCTTTATATGACTGTGCTAAATGATGGTTTTCTTTTGTATTTTTAATTGTGGATTTCTGCACTTTATTAAATCTTTAGTAATGTAGTCATAAACTGAAATGAAGAAGAAACCTGCTTACTTTCTAGACAAGGAAGATAGGTGAGGAACTGCTTGTTATTTCTTTAATATGTTTCCACATAATTGGATCTATTTTAGCAGTGTGAGCTATTGTAGCTATTATGAATGGAACAATGGAAGAAGGCCAATTATCCCAAAGCTGCACTTAACAGCTGCTCACCTTGCACAGATCTCTCTCTTCAAAATCAGCCACAATACAACATGCATCTTCTGAGCAGTTCAAGAGGTAGGGAGATGAGCGTGATAGAACACCATCATTTTGAAGTCTGGTGTCAGACATGAAGGATCTTGAAACCCCTCTTCTGTCATTTTACTCCTTAGAGTTTTGGATCAGTTGAATTCTTTACTGTGTATTGAAAACATGAAGAGATACAGCTGAGAATTGTTTCAAAACACTTTTGTTTGTAAAATCTAGGTAAGAGGCACATTCTCAAATGCCCTGTGATTTCATTATGGATGAGTGCTCCTGAGTTAGCCTCACAATTGGCTTGTGCAAAAGCCGTGAACATTAGGGTTAATATGACAAAATGACCATCTCAATGCAATGTACTCCTTCAAGAATGCTGGAATATTAGGTCACTGAACTTAATGTAAAATTAGCAGGTGAATACAGACTACATGAATGGCCTCTGTGTGCGTAGATGTGAGGTGATGAAACAATGACCTACTCAACACCACCCAAACAAAAATGGTGGATGGTGTGTTCATCTTCAGCAGTGCTGCCCTACTTTATAGGAGCCCCTGTCTTTGCTCATCTGCACAGCCTCAGTTCCTGAGTGCCTGAGGTCTTTCCTCTCCTTTCATCCCACCTGCCCGTGCTCCATGTCCCACCCCTTCCTGCATGTTCTCTGCCTAAGTGTCTTTGGCATGCATTCACTTCTTGGGACATGGTTCCTATTAAGGTAGACTAATGTGGTGTGAATCAGAAGAATCTTGATTCAAATTTTGCCTGAGCTACCTCCAAACTGAGACATTGGGTGAAGTGTTCAATCCTTTGGGCATCAATATGTTTATAAATAAAATGGATACAACAGCAGAAATACAGGACAAGGCTGTGATAAGTTCAAAACACATAGTATGTTTCAAGTGGACAATATGATATCTGAAAAATAGCAAAGGACAAATAAATGAAATATATAACTGACTTGATAATTTTAAAATGATTTCTCCCATTATTAAAAATCTGAAGAACAATTGCTAGTATTATATGAGGAAAATTTCAAAATGATTTTTAAAAAATGACAAAAACATGAACAAATGGATTAATATTTATATACATGAATTGAAGAATTTGTATACTACAGATTTAACTTTTTCTCAAACCAATCAGTGCATACATTTAATTTGATCACAACAGGCTTATTACCATATGCATCAGGTAACACTAAAATGTATAAAAATGTAAAATGTCCTAGCATATTCAAAATACTCTTTAAAAAAGAGAAGAGGGCTTGTATTTATTGTAGAACTGTATTAATGATGACTATACAGTATTGCAGCAGATGATAGACCCAGGGAATGAAATACATATATCCAGAACAGAGTCATCATTTATTGATATAATTTATAGCAAAGGAGAGATTTCAGATTAGTCATGGAAATGGTAATTTTTTCATTGAATGATGCTTAAATAAATGGGTACTTAAAGGGAAAAACTATGAAACTAGACCCCCCCTCTCATACCATAAACAACAATCAACATCAAATGAGTTGTACTAAATGTAAAAAAAAGGTTGATATAATTATAAATATCCTCATGTATTGGACAGTTCCAAAATACTGAGAAACAAGAGAAAAATAACTAATAAAACTCTAAAATAAGAGAAAAATAACTACATTGAGCCCAAATAAATTTATGAAAAGATACCACAAAAAGTGTGAAAATCCAAAGTATAGGAAGAGATATTTGCAACATATAACCAACTGGTACCCACAAGTGAATTAGAAAAAAATATCTGAACTTGACAGATCACTTTACAAAAAGGAAAATCAAACACCCAATAAGACTATGAAAACATATTTAGTGTCATTAGTTATCAAGAAACATAACCTAAGACCATACTGAAGTTTTAGTACATATGTCAGGTTGGAAAAAAAAACAAGAACTCTGATAGTATTGACTGAGATGTAGCTAATGAAATGTCTGATACATTCTTGGTGCAGTACAAATTAATAATTTTAGAAAACAATTCACATTATCCACCAAAATTGTAGCTACACATACCTAATGATACTACAATCCCACTCCTGGATACATATATGTCCCTAGACAAATGACAACTTTGTGCATAAAGGGACATATTTAAGAACTTTCTAAACAGAATTGTGTAACAGTGTTAAACTGGAAATCAATAAAATAGCTATCAGTAGTGAAACAATCCAAAGCATTGAGTGAATGAATAAACTGATATATTTGCTAATATATGTTAATATATCATTAAATTATGATGTAATTTTGTAATACATATTAGAATGTAATTATTTGTCTTAGTTTTCTTGTTACAGAGACAATATATCTGACACCCAGAATTAAAGAAGAAAAGGTTTATTTGGTTCACAGTTTGTAGAGCTTTTAGTGTAGAGTTGACGGATGGCATCCCAGAGAAGAGTTTGAGGCATGTACAAGGCAGGAGGCAGCAAGCAGCACGCTACCAGCCACCCTCTCTCTGTCCCTCATGCTCTCCGCAGGCTGCCCCTAGCACTCACACCTTCAATGCTAGCATCACACCATGAGTCAGCTCCAGCACCTCACCCTCGGTCCCAGGAGCACACGCCCCAGATCCAGCCACCTCTGAGCAGCCCCACCTGTGGCCACAGGAGGCTTTGGGAGGGGACATCTAGATGCAAGCCACAGCGTTATCATGTAATAGTATTATATATAACACAACAGAAATTCTCACAATGGAAAAGGATGAACTAGAGTATTTTTGAAGATCTTACAAACACAATATGAATTAAAGGAAGACATAAGGTATACATAAATAATGCATAAAGTTTATTTCTAGTTTAAATAATGTTGAAAACTAAGAGAAATCACAGTTCTCAGGTGGTGCAACTGTATAGAAAATCTAAGAGAGCTAGAATAGGACACACTAAAAATCAAGACACTATTTTTCTGTAAAGAGAAGATTTAACTACTTTTTTCATTAGAAAAAGATAGTAAAATCTTCAGGGAGCAACCATCTTTCATTATATAACTTTCATATTGGGTACAGGCATACTTGCTTATATAATCATAGGTTGCATGGCATATTTGAATGTTTTTGCATTTTCCTACGTATTATGTTCAAATACAAAAAAATCAAAAATACACCTTCCAGAAAGGGAATCATGTTGGTATGATTTCAGACTCCAAAATAAAGCAGGAAATTATTATCCAGCCTCTGTGCTTTCAACATAAAGCCAATGTCATGCTGACATCCTGAGCAGCCTTCTAGCTGTCACTGACAAGCTGTATTAAATGTTAAATAATAATAGAGCTCATACAAACGAAGCATCGCGGTGTTCCAGGCAGTGTGTTCAGGGTCTATCACATGTTAGCGCATAGTAGTCCCATGAGGGAAGCATTAATATGATCAGTTTATGTGATGGAAAGGCTCATCAAGCAGGTGAGCCTGTGCAAACTCTCATGCTGATTATGAAGGATTTTTTTTTTTTTGGCTGGCTCAGGCTTTCTTAAGGGCAGGTCTGGTAAGGCATGTGGAGCTGAGGATCAAACTGTGATATCCTGTGCCTGACTGTGTTCGGATAAGCAGGTGCTTACACAACCCAGCTAACCAGCAGGACCCCCTCGCGCTGATTGCCTGTCAGGGTAGAGTCTGACCCAGGTCAGTTGGACCGTCCAGTCTGCGTGCTGTGCCACGTGCTACTTCACTCCTTTTCCAGTGCTGAGGCCTGATCACTAACAGCAACTTCCTGAACCCAACCAGACAACCACTCTGCAGAGACAGCTCCCCTACTGTCTATTCATTCTGCAATTACTTGCTATGCTGGATTTTCCTACCAAGAGGAAAAGAATGCAAGCCCTGCCTTCAGCGAACATCCTCAGCAGTATGTGAGTCAGATGAAAAGATGAGCTGAGCTAACACCTTATGGATTCATCACAGTGGAATGTGGGCCAGCAAAGGCCGTACACTCCAAGTCCAGCCTGCCACTCACTTTGCCCTACCTGGGTGCCAAGGTTCTCCATTGGCTGTCCTGGAAAATATGGCACATTTTGCTCCCCCTTTGCTCCTGCTTGTTATTCCCATTTATTTTCTTTTGATTCGCTGAGGCACACTTTGTCTTTAATGCCTAGAGCCAGTACATCTGGCTCTGCTAATGCTGAGGGGGCTTCCCTAGAAGTGAGCACACTCTTCTGCCGTGCTTCCACATTTTTTTTATGTTACCTTTGCAGCCTATGAAATATTTTCTCCTATATTACAGTTAGCTTGGTGCTTGTACTGTCCATCTTCTTTGCCTTGAGCCCAGAGATCACAATTAACTTCATTCTGTGTTAATCACAAAGATCATGAACTCTGCTTGGAACGCACAGCTTTACTGAGTGCAGCTGGATGCGTAAACAGAGCTGAGAAGTATTTGCCGGCAACCTGATCAAAGCTCTTGAGATTGGGTGGGTATTTGTGGAGCCAAAGTGTCGAAAACAGAATAATATATAGCTCTACCATCTCAAGGTATTATTATAGGTGGGACAAATAGAATTTGCAAAGAGTCAAACTACCCATGGACCTCAAAAATAACCACTGAAATTACTTAGGAGAACATTTTCTCTAATGCAAACTAAAACAACACTGAGATTCCATCTCACCCCAGAAAGAATGCCTATCATCAAGAAGTTAACAGGGCCCTCCAGATAGTGCAGCAGACTAAAGCACCAGACAGTCACAGGGCCTGGGGATTCCATTCTGGAGGGCCATGCTATCCCACCCCTGGAGCACGCTGAGACAGTGATTGAGACCAGGCATGGTGGCACGTGCCTCTAAACAGGAGGATCACTATGGGTCCTATCTGTGTAGTGAGACCCTGTAGGCCTTGTACTAAAATATGTAAAAAAAAAAAAAAAAAAAAGAAAAAAGAAAAGAAAAGAAATCAACCACTAACAAATGCTGAAGGGGCTGTGGAGAAAATAGAACTCTTCTCCACTGTTGGTGGGAGTGCAGACAGGTGCAGCCACTGTGGAAATTAGTGTGGAGATTCCTCAGAATGCTAGGATTAGAGGTCCCATTCATTGCAGCTATTTCCGTCCTGGTTATTTTTCCAGAAGAACTGAAAACATTATAGCACAGCAACGTATATGCACCCATGTTTATAGCAGCACAATTTGTCATAGCTAAACTTGGAAGTAACCCAAATGCCCATCAACTGAGGAATGGATAAAGAAGATGTGGTATGTTCACACAGTGACATATTATTCAACAATAAAAAAGAATAAATTTGAAGCTTTTATTGTTAGGGTGAAACAAGAGACCATATAGTTAAGTGAAATAAATCAGACTCGCATGTGCAAACATTATCTTGTCTCCTTAGTTTGAGAACCTGAAAGAGAAAATAAAATTTGGGGGCAAGGGAGAGAGTTGGGTGGTCCAAGTACCTGCCTGGCAAGCACTAGGGCTCTGGTCGACCCCTGGTGCTGCATGCCTTCCCAGTCCCAGAACCCTGGGAGTGCCATGCTAGTCACTGTAACGAGGTGTGGTGGCACATGCCTTTATTCCCCGCGCTGGGGAGGCTGAACAGGAGGATCACTACGAGTCTGAGATGCATAGCAAGAACCTGTACCAAATAAATATATAAATAAATACATTTAAGAAAAAGAAAACAAAATCTGAAGAGTACTATTCTGGGAAAAGGGAATGAACCTATTCAAAAGGAAGAAATTAAAGAGTTGAGCAGAAAGACAGGAAAGGGAGTGGGGGAGAGAGATATATCTATGTACGTAAGCAGGATGGTTTGGATACCTGTACTGTGGATTTCTGCTGGTCTGTGGAAAGGAGCAGTTAATGCTTAATTTCTTTTGTCATCTTTTCTCTTCTTTGTACCCTCTATATATATATATATATATATATATATATATATATATATATATATATATA
>PVKA01025572.1:0-15919 GCA_004027165.1 Ctenomys sociabilis | reverse complement strand
ATTTTTGTGAGTGATGTTGAATATAATCATTAAAATCCTTTTAGGGTCTTCATTTGGAAATTTCCTGTTGTTGGTTCTTAGTGGGTTTCCAGTTGTTTCTTCATTATAGCTTCTCCTCTCTCAGAGAAATTTTCCAACTAGGAAATATAATGAAAATCTATGAAAGCGTGGTCACTTTTAGAAACCTCTCCTTGAAATTTCTTTGTTTCTTGAATGTTTTATGATAAATGATCACTTTAGGGAGTTCAACTCTGTAACTACCTAGAAGTTGAATTTAAAATTCTCACGTTAAGCACCTCAGAGGCACATGCACACAGACTGAAGCACAGAGATGACAGCTTTAGTGCAGGCCAGTGCAAGGGTAGTCTCCATTCTAAATCCCTGCCTTCCTCGTCAGTATCTTAGGAGGGCTCCTGCCACCTCCCCATGGCCCAGGCAGTTTTCCTCTGTGATTGATGTCTCAGACCTCTCTTCTTTCAGATCTCCTGACTCAAAAGGCTATGTCCTTGTGCCAAGACAGACCAAAGTTGCTCCTGGTATTTCTGGAGACACAACTGAGGTACTTCACTGAAGGGGCTTTAATATAAGCAAGCAGAAGGTGGAAAGAAGACTGGACATTGGCTCAGCTCCCTGGCCTCTGGGAGCTTTTCAGGTAAAACACCACTCCTGTGGCTGTGCCTCAGAGGCGGTCTGCTGTGACCCGATTGTGAAAACCTTTGAACTTGCTCTCCCCTTACGATTTTTAAATCCACAAAAATAGAACAATGAAATAACAAAAGAGAAAAATACATAATACATGTAAATAGTTCCAGTATTGCAGTCCTAGAGTGGTGGATCATCTCAAAAATCCTACCTTGGCGGTCATTATTTGGGTGTTTCGTGGTGAGGAGAGGGTGTCTCAGCCACAGTCTCCCCTCCTTTGCTCCTTGACCAACAGTTGACTTCTTCCTATGTTTTGGTTTCCCTGTGTCTAACCCTACTCCCCCTTGCCTCAGGGTGCTGAATGCAAACTCCTAAGGAAGAAGACCTGGCAGGGGGCCCATGAACGACTGCTCTGTGTGGAGCTCTCTTCTTGACAAACGATCTCATCCAGCCCTCAGGAGAACAGCAGACCAGGCTGAAGAGCTTTGTGGCACTGAGTGTCTGACCCTGCTTCAGTCATCTGTGGCCTGGGTACTATCACCACATGATGGGTTCATGTCCCTATGGTGCCACTGGCAATAGGTGTGATGAGACCTTGGCTGGCTCAGGGCATGGGCTGTGCTCATGGCTCCATAGCCATTCTTTGGGTCAATGTTAGGGTTCTTGGCTATAGATTATATGTTCTTCCCTTCCAGTGTGGTCTTCCATTCCAAACACCTCATCCCATTGACTACAGGGCAACAATTTATGTACAGAGCCCCCCGTGAGGAGGTGCTGCTCTCTCTGCCTTGTAAGGGTCCAAGTAAAGGATCAATCATTTATTCAGCCCACTCTTTATTAGTTAAAGCCCTTCTTTCAATGAAGTTAATAAAAGTTGTGGGGACAACCTGCAACATCTCAGAGCGAGTCCTTTTGGCCTGCTGAACTCTCAGGAGGCATAGAATAATCCTTTGGCCATCTCTCTCACTCTGTAGAATTTTGGACCTAGAATTGACTGATGACAATAACTTGGCTGAGACCCCTTAAGCCTGGAGCTTACAGAGACTTGGCCAAACTGCACCCAGGTCTCCGAGCACAACATGCCTTTGTAAGCTGTGTCCTGGGGCAAAGCAGAGAAAGTTGCCCCAGCCCTTGCTCTGCACACATGAAACAGCGTGGAGAGGAGCCTGAGAGCAGTGGCTCTGCTGCCAGCCTGCTGTGGCCCCAGAGCTGAGCTCTGTGACCTAGTTGGTGCGATGTGAACAAAGTGCTTAACTCTCTGCCTTGGTTTTCTCACCTGCAGCATGGCAATGAAAGTAGTGCTTCTATCATAAGATAGTGTGAGGCTTAGTTTAATTAATATATGGATGCTCACAATAGTTAGTGTTTAATAAATCCAAATTTTTATTCTATAAATAATTTGTGAGCTCTTGGATGTATAGCTGGCAGAGTCATGTGAGCTTTTAAGGGTGAGGCTTACTTTGCTTTTTTCTGAAACAGTTGAAACCCAGGAATGGCAGCTCCTATCCGTTTTGCTCACCTCTTCATTCTCAGGCCTTATCCCTATCCTTACCCTATCCTTACCCTATCCTTATCCTATCCCTATCCTATTCCTATCCCCAACCCCTGTCCCTTTTCCTATCCCCATCTCTATTATAATGTGGACATTCATTAAATATCAGCTATTTGTTCAGCAAATATTAGGAAATAGAGTTATATAAAAATTAGTTTTTGTTTTTCTTTTGTGGCCCTGGGGATTGAACCCATGGGGCTTTGCCTCTGAGCTCCATCTCCAGACTTTATATTCTTTGTAGTTTTGACACAAGGTCTTACTAAGCTGCCCAGGCTGACCTCAACTTGGTAAAAATGAATGCTTGTAAAGAGACTTTAGTAAGTTTTGCTCTGCTGAAAGATAGCTCTATATGTGACATTCATACAATTTGGAAATGTTCAAGAACTTTAATTTCTATTTTATCATAAACTTTGTAGTTTCCAGATATCTCACACGTAATATTTTACTTTATCCTTTATAAAATTCTCAGAGGGAGGTATTAGCAATCTCATTTAGCCAGTAGGAATTCGAGGTCACAGGGCATGAGGTTGCGGGAAGGATATTTGTACCAGGGCACTGTGGTGCCAGAGTTTGCCTCTTGTACAGATTCATTCCCACAGTGGTGGGGACACTTAGAAGGCTGCTGCCACTGCCGTCACCCCTCAAACACCCAGCACCCCAGGAGAAGAGAGCTGAACCGGTTCTGGAAGCCCTTAGGCTTCCTGAAGTGTGGTATAAATCACCCTCTCTTGTTTAGCTCTTAAAGCAGTTATCAGAATCTGGCATTTATCAATTTTAGCATACGTGTTGCCAAAGTAAACTTGTGGCATTTATCAGATTAGCAGTGAAAAGTACACAAGTTACTGAATAAAGTCGAGTGCTTGATGAAACTTTTTATCATGTCACTGTCTTAGTTAATACTTTTTAAAAAAAATTTCATAATCTACTTGGGGGATTTTACAAGAAGGTTTAGTAATTCAGAATATGTGTTGGGTCACTGTGGGGGGAAGCTAATTTGGAAATTTTGTTATCGTTTGCAAGAAAAGTTAGTGCCTATTTACATTTAAAAATCAAAGGGCAACTTACAGGAAGCATTACTTGAGGTTTAAAGATAAACTTTTAAATAATTAAGGTAACTACTAAAAATAGTTAGAAAATAACCCTCTTTTAAATATTTTACCATAGTATATTACTCACATGATTTATGTCTTGACTTGGAACTCTACTTCATTAGTTTTAGCTCTGATGTGTGCTATTCCTTTCATTATGTTGAATTAATTTTCACTTATTTTTTATTTTCTTAGACCTTGAGGCATTAGATTATTTGAAATCTTATTTTTCGTGTAAGCATTTCATAGCTATATACTCTCCTCATACAACTGCTAAGGCAGAGACTTGTATTTTTAATTGAGCCAAGGAATTTTTAAATTTCCTCCCTGATTTTTTCAATGGCCTGCTGATTTTCGAAAGTGATGGATTCAATCTTTACGGGTTTGTATAGTTTCTGTGATTTCCCTTCATATTAAGTTCTAGTTTCACTCCATTACAATCTGATAAGACACATACATTATTTCAGATATTTTTCTTTGTTAAGGCTTCCTAGATGGCCTAAAATATAATCTATTTTGGAGGATTTTTCCATAGACTTCTGAGAAAAATATGTGTTATGTAGTTTTTGGATAGCATATTCTATAGACATAATTAAGTCCATTTGATCTATAATGTAGTTTAACTCTGCTATTTTATTGTTTATTTATTTATTTATTTTTGGTCAGGCTAGCATATCTATTGGGGAAAATGAAATATTAAAGTTATCCATTAATTATTCTGTTGGGATCTATGCGTTATTTTAAGTTTGATAGTGTTTGCTTTATGAAGTGGAATGAAAAATGTTCAGTGCATAAATATTTACAATTATTATACTGTATGCTGTTGGTAGGTATTTTCCCTTTACCAACATATATTGACTTTTTTGAGTTGGAAAATTTTTCCTGCCGTGTTAGATATGAATATAGCTACCCTTAATTCCTTTTGGTTTGATTTGCATGGAAGATTGTTTTCATCCTTTTACTTTCAGTCTGTGGATATCTTCACTAGTGAGATGAATTTCTTACAGGTGGAAAATAGTTGAATCTTGTTTTTTGATCCAATCTGCTAGTCTATGTGTCTCAATTAGAAAGTTGACATAGTTTACAACCAGAGTGCATATAGAATCATACGTACTAATTCCTGTCATTTTTTCTAATATTTAATTCTCCATGATGTGTCTGTTATTTTTCTTCAGTGTGCTGTATTCAAGTATCTTTTGCAATGCTGTGGTCATAAATTTCTTTAGTGTGTGCTTATATTAGGAAGTTTTTTTTTATTTTATTTTATTGAGAAACAAATAGCAATGAGACAGTTTCAAAACTGATTAATAGGGCAGTTTCAATAGTTATTACATTGCACATTGTTACTTCTTAGTGATTATCCATAGTACAAGAAGCAGACAGGATATCCTGTCCAAACACTATTAATACAAATCTTCTCATTGAATTAAGCAAAAGTAGCTGTGTATCTATCCTAACTATTCTTTCTCCTTTGACTTTAAGGGTAGTTTTGCTGGATATAGTAATCTAGGTTGGCAGTTGTGTTCTTTCAAGGGTTTGCAACACACTGTTTCATGTTCTCCTGGCCTTCGGGGTTCCTGCAAAGAAGTTTGCACTTGTTTTAATTGTTTTTCTTCTACAAGTGACTTTGTTTTTCTCTTCACAGCTTTCAATATTCTCTTCTAGTTATGTGTTATTGCCATTTATAACTATAATATGCCATGGAATTGTTTCTTCTTGACTGTTTCTGTCCAGGGTTCTAAATATGTCCTTAGACATTCTACACCATTGCTCTGTACCTTGGCTTGCACTCATCTGTACCTCTTCTACACCAAAAAACAAACACATTTGGTCTTTTTAAAAAATATTATTAATTTTAATGAGAAAGAAATAGTATAGAAATAGGAGACAATAGCATGAAGAAATTGGAAATCACACACCTGAATCTCTGAAATAATAGCATCAGAAGTAAAGAAACAACTGCAGAAAGCTATAGCGGAAATCAGATCAGAAATACTTTGTGAAGTAAAAAAAGAAAAGATAACTATAATAAAAGAAGTACTAAGAGCTTTTGAAGAAGACAATGACAAAAAAAATTGAGGAGAATAGAAAAAATATTGGAATCTTTGAATAAGCAGTGTAGGTAAGAAACAGAATGCATGAAGCAGATTCAAAGTGTTATACAGGAAATTAAATCTCAACCATAAGCTGGTAAAACTGTTCAAATGAGAGTGAAAGTAGATTCTCAGACCTTGAAGACACCATTGCAGCTAGTGAACTAGTAAGAAAAAAAAATCTCTTAAAAACAACTAGGATTCAGAAAAAAGTAACTCACCATCTGAAAAATGATGAAAGATGAACAACATAAGACTAATAGGCATCAAGGAGAAAGAAGGAGTTAATACAAATGATATAAAAAGAATACGAGCAGAATAGCAGAAAACTTCCTAAATATGGGGCAACAATCTGACGTTCAGTAACCAAAGCGTATAGAACTCCAAATAATGTCAACCCAATTAAAAACACACCCAGACATGTAATCATCTACATCCCAGAAACTCAGCACAGGAACAATATACTAAAAGCTGCTAGAGAAGTGAAATTGATCACATCTTATCAGAATCATGGCAGATTTCTCTTCACAAATCATCAAGTCAAGAAGACCTTAGAGCAAAGTACTACAAGTACTGCAAGAAAACAAATTCCAACCCAGACTGATAAACCCTGCAAAATTCCCTTTCAAGTATAATGGAGAAGTGAAACACTTCCACGACAAAGAACAACTAAAGAATTTCATGACAATAAAGGCAATCCTACACAGACTACTAAAAGACCACAACTCCATGAATGAGAATAGAAAGAACCCACCAAATAAAGCAAACAATAAACATAGGACAAAAAGAGGTATACAGCAGTAGTCTTTCAATTATTCCTTTGTATACTGCAGCAAAATATTTCCATCATCACAGTCTACAAATGGACTTCTCTTGCACAGTATGGGTCGTGATTCTTCCTGGTCTACAGGGAAATAGCAGAAGCTCATTCTCACAAGTGACACCTGGCCACCAGTAAGCATCACGGACACTGTGCACGTTCACAACATACTAAAACTTTGTGCGGTAACCTATCCCCAAACTGTTAGAAGTGCTGATCATATATTTGCCATTCCAGTATTTATGTTTTATTCTAAGTAATTCTTTACTGCCATGAAAACTTTTTCTTAGTTGAATTGTTTTGAAATATTTAATTTCAATTAATTAATATTTAATTAATTTCTTGAATATTGTTTAATCTTAATTTTTTGTTGTAAGATTTACACTGCATCTTTGACTTACAATCTACTTATAAGACATAGTATGATATTTTCTCCTAGTATTAGAAACTTTAAAAAAGTATATTTCCATTTTCCAGGGACTTTATATTACTTCTTATCTTTTGCAGATACACACATGTATATATATGAAAAAATACATATATGCCTGGACATAAGATTGATACTGTTTTGTAGAAGTCTTCAGTGACTTTTAAATGGGTTCAACTATTATATTTTACATAGTCCTGCATAACTTTATCCAGGACCATATAGCAACTTCTCTTGCCTTCTGCATTATGCTTTTTGTTATTTCATATATACTATGTCTGGAGGCATTAGTATATTTCAAGTTTGTATAACTAGAAAATATTTTACTTTTAGTTTCAAAGACATGTTTGCTTAGTATAAATATAAATGAGGATAGATCTTTTTTTTTCAGTCCTTTAAATTAATTAGTCTAGTTTCTTACCCACTTGCGCTTTTCTTTTTTCTAATGTGGAATAAAATGCTATTTAGTTTTGTTCTTCCATAGCTAATATTTTTGATGTGAATGCTTTAATGATTTTTTGTTCATAATTAGTTTAGGACAATTTAATTTTTTGTATACCTTGGTATCATTTTATTCAAATTTCTTGTGCAAAATGTTCATTTTTCTTGGAAATGTGGTGCTATAATTTGAACTAAATTCACAAATTTTAAATTGCTAAATATTGTCTACCCTTTTCTATCAAGAATTCTAATTATATGAATATAAGTCTCTGGAGTTTGGTACAGAGTGAACTATCATATGACTTTTTTGTAAATTCTTTCTTCTTCATTTATTTTTTCTTCTCTTTTCTTCTTTTTGTGGAACCAGAGATTGAACTCAGACCCTGGCACTTGCCAGAGAAGCAATTATTCTACTGGGCCATCTCCTCCAGCCCCCATCTCCATTTATATTTTGGACAATTTTTATTGTTATATTCATTTAAATTTGTAAATAATTTATTTACAATGTGCAATCTATTATTAATCTCATGCTATGTATTCATTTCAGAAATATTTCTCTAAAATTCACTCTGCCTATATCTTATATCTTTCACATTTCAGTGTTTGTCGACAAGTTTTAATATGCTACATAATTATTAATTCTCAATAAAGTTAATGAGAAAAAAAGCTCATACTGAACCAAAACAAGAGAAGAACAAAAACAAATAACGAGAACAATAAAAACAAAGCAACATAGAACAACACAAATGGCCCAAAATTTCAAGCAAGAATAGAAAACTAACAGTGGTTGCTGTGGTACATATTGTGATTGTCGAGGTCTCCTAGGCATTTACCAGATTTCTGGGAAGCCTGGTAATCATCTCTCATTTCTTATTTCTCCTAGTGTCTGTGCATACTGATTCTCCAGCCATGCCTATGAACTAGAGACGTGGCCTGCTGGGTGGCACTGTGGCTCTCCACTGAGCCATCTAGTTTGCTTTTTGTGCTTTCTACTTTCAAAATTTGTTTGCTTTTGTCTCAGAATGTTGTTTTCTTTGTTGAATTGCTCTGTCATATGCTGCATTGCCTTCCTTACTTCATTTAGCTTTTTATTTATTTCTGCTTTGCAGCTGTTGATCATTTTATGAATCCATCTTTTAAATTCTTTGGCATTTTACCTACTTCAACACTTTGTGTTCAGTTATGAACAAATTATGGAAATTTAGAGAAGCCATGTTGCCCTTTATTCATACTTCTCATATTCTCTGTTGAGATTTTTGCATTAGTTGCAATGGGAATCTCCTCCACTGTGGAGGGCACCATAATCCGGAAGCCTTCCTTTACATTCCTTTTAAGGATATAAGTTACACTTCCTGTTAATTTCTGCATTATGGCTTCCTGCCTTTGTTCTTTTAATTAGACTTCCTGTGACAAGCTCCTTTGGTTGATCACATGAATGTTATTAGCCTATAACATTACCCTAATATATCTACCTCACTGATGACGTTGACTTCCCTCCCCTCTGCTATATAAGCTACCTCACTTCCTTGAATAAATGAGACTTGATCAGAATCCTGTCTTGTCTCCATTTCTCACGTCCCTGTTCCATGTCTTTGTCAGTCCCCACTCCTCCCCCAGGCGACCTGCGTTGACTGACCCGCTGGTCGGGTCACTCCACTTTTATTTGAGGCTCTTCCTAATGTCCAGCCTCTTTTGAAAGTGTGATTCCAGCATGACTCAGAGAAAAGAATACAAGCTACAGTGAACTCAATAGCAGAAAGGAAAATCAGATGATAATGAGCAATCAAAACAGTTAAAACAAGAACCGCGCCACCATTTACAATATTATAGAAGCCAGCAACACTACTCTAGTCTCAAAACCAAAGTAGATATTGATAAACAGTAAAACCTAATTTAAAAAATCTATGTCACCCTTAAATATCAAAAAGAAATCAATAATACAACAGATAAAGATAAACAAGCTTATTGACATAAAGACCGCTGTAAGCAACAACTATGCCGCCACTAGCAATAGAAGACAACAATAATAACTTAAAATAAAAATTCACAATGGTTAGTAGTAACAATTATAATAAATGGAGGAGTTGCAAAAGGGAACATTTAGAAGAAGTATACAAACTCTTTTTTTTCCTTTTTGAGATTGGGTCTCACTACGCAGTTCAGGCTGGCCTTGTGCTCACTTTATAGCCGAGGCTGTTCTCAAACTTGTGATGATCTTCCTGGCTCAGCCTCCTGAGTGCTTAGGTTACAGGTGTGCGTGCTAACATTTTAAAATGAAAAAAAGGAAAACAAAAAGGAGTGAAAGACAGCAAATCTAAATAAAGGCTATTTGAAAAATAACATTAGTTCAAATTACTGAAAAAAACTAAGTAAAAGAAAAGGGAAAGGAAGGAAGGAAGGAAGGAAGGAAGGAAGGAAGGAAGGAAGGAAGGAAGGAAGGAAGGAAAGAGAAAGAAAGAAGGAAAGAAAGAAGAAAGGGCTAGCCAGATAACTCAGCAGATTAAAACACTTGCAAGCAGGTGTAGGGGTGAGGAGTTCGATCCCTGGGTCTGCCAAGCCAGCCCTGTCCCCGAGACACGCTGAGATGGCAATTGAGACTGGGCGTGGTGGTGTGTGCCTGTAATCACAGTTCTGGGAAGACTGTAAACAGGTGGGTCAGTATGAGTCCAATCTGGTAGTGAGACCCTGAACACCCTGTAGACCCTTTCCTAAAATACAAAAAAAAGGAGAAGGAGAGAGAGAGATGTTGTCGGTCAATGGTGTGTGGTCCCCAAGGGCTATGTTCATCCCAGAGTTTTATGCACTGAGAGCCACGATGTCCCCAGTGAGCTTGTGGCTCCTATTCTCTTTCTTCCTTCTTAGTAAATACTTGTTTTCTAAATGTCTTAATTCCAAGTCCTGGAGGAACTGGGATTTTTCTATCAGTTTTTACTTTGATGTTATAAAAGAATTAAGATCCACTTTCAGGATTCTTGACTCTTCTTGTGCACTACATCTGTAAGAACTGTTTCAGTTGCAAATAACAAATGCAAGAGAGGAACTGATTGATTTATATGCTTTCCTGCTTTGATTCTACATTTACTGAGAATAGGATTTGGAAGGGTAACATAAGACTCTTTTCTTACAAAGGAGACACTTTCTTATTGTTCTTGAGATTTCTTGTTTGTTCACTCTGCCAGATTTTCTCATGGGTTCTTTGAGTGTTCATGCCAGAATATCCAGGTTGTCTAAGTTCTTCACCTGAAAACCTTCAGGTAGAATAGAGGCCTGTGGGAGAAAGATTTTTCTTGCTTCCCTCTGTGGGAAGAAATAAACCATTCTTGCATGTATCAGAGACCTTTTTAGGTTTAAATCAAATGAACTTGTTATTTGGCAAGGCAAGGTCATATATGATAAAAAATGATATATCTCTTCCTTTTTATAAAAATGATGTAATTTAAATTATAAAGGACATGCACACATTGTTGCTGTACTTGATGTCATACCTTTCACAGAAGGCATGATGTCATACCACCTTCCCAGAAGTCTTTTGTAGACAGCCTTTAGTCCATGCTGCTTCAGGTTAGGACCTCTTCAAGTTTGAGGACAGCTGTTCTCAGGTTGGGATTTGCTTATTTTCTCCTTATTCAGCTGAAGTCTTTAAATTAACCAAATCTTAACCTAAAACTAGATTTTATTTTCTTACCTAAGTCTGGATTCTGACGTAACTTCCTACTGGGGAATGTGTAATGAACTGGTGGGCAGAGAGCAGGCGCCTGTTGATGGGCCCGTGTGCACGTTCTGCTGCTTTTGTTCTGTCTTTCATCTGCATTGACCAGGGGATGACATACTTGAAATATGAGTTGAGGAAATAAGGAAAGTGCAGGCCAGTGCCTTTTCAGACAAGCCCCTGAGCCTGCCCCCACAGGTGTTGGAGCATCTCTAAGAGGGAAGAAAGCCTTAAACGGTGCTCTTCTGAGAAGCTCTGAGAGGGCGGGCACACCCTCAGTAATCGATCCTTTTGAGAAAGACGTCAGAAGATAGGAAATCAGAACAGTCCATAAAGTACATGACTGGTTTAAAGTATTGAGATTCCTAGGGAGGACTAGCATTGTTTAATTTCAAATCTCTATCAACAGTTTTGTGAGCAATAGGAGAGAGCATCTTTCCACACACATGAACATCTTCCTGGTGAAAATCTGCCACACTGAATTTCATACCAAATCCCATGCTGCCCGCACTCTCTCAGAACCCCTTGCTTCAGGCAGCTTGTGAGACAGACAACGGACACAGGCCCTGTTCAGTTAAGAGCCACAGTGAGCTGTGGCTGTGTTTCTCGTGGAGCCTAAGTGTCCACTGTCAGGTGCTCCTGTTCCTGGGCTACCTGCTGCTGCAACTGTTTTTACCAACACTTTGGAGGAGGAAGGGCTCCAACAGAAGGGGATGTGGGTGAATCCCCAACTTGGTTTCTCGGTGGTTGTACCCCAGTTCAGTTCTTATATTACTGAGTTTGGTCCACTCAGAAGAATCTTGAGATGGGAAGTCTGAGAAGACAGAGCTGCCTTCTCTAGAGTAAGAGGCTGGCAAGAAAGGGAGAGAGTGAATGGTGGAGTTCCAGGATACAATGTTGAATAGTGCTCCACTGATCCTGTTGGCTTTGTGACAAAGTGGTGTTCTCTCAAGGACACCATTCTTGATCCTCAACCATGAGGCCCATTCCCATGCCAGATGTCCTTTACCAGGCTTCTCGTTGGGCCATAGGAGAGTGGTGCTGCCCTCTGTGAGCTTCTGGGAAGAGCCTTGAGTGTGAGCTCTTGCCCAGGACATGGTGTCCTTGAGAAGCACAGAGGCAAATGTGAGCCCTGATTTTACTCCTCCTGGGGCTTCTAGTGTGCAGCTCACAGACAAAATCTTCCCTTGAGCTTTTCAAGGAAGGAAATATTGAAGATAATTGATTACTCTTAAAATTTAATAAAATGAAGAAATCCTTGCTAATTAATTGAAGAATCACATTATGCGTGTGTAATGGATGTTTTAAGTTTCCTTTAAAGCAGAGCAGCAATGGTGAGTGTTATTCTTTTTATTCTCAACATAAATTTAGAGCCAAGAGAAGAAGGGAAGTTGGAACATGTAAAGGACATTTCTTCCTGTTTACCCTGAATACTATGAGAGTGACCCTTCATGCATCCCCAAGTCCATGTCCTCTGATTACTTCAGCTGATTAACACAGTCTCCTGAGAATGAGGCCCTGTCACTTAAGCCATGCACATTCACCACCTGGAAAATGCTGCACTGCTCCCAGAAGAAGAGACCACATGGAGGGTGATGTTTGCAGTACACAAATCTCAGACAGACTTTCATTCTCCAGCTCCCAGTTTTGCTTGGATTTTTGGTACTGGAGATCTGACTCAGAACCTTGTGCCTATGCCACTGAACTATATCCTCAACCTTTCCCAGTCTTTTATTGGTCAGATGGTCTTCCAAGACCCATGTTCAGTCTCCATCATTCCTGGAGATTCTCCCATTTATGGTGAATTTTAGAAAAATTGAAGGTGTTGTCTTTAAAAAAAACTAATCCAGCACTGAGCAGATCTGCCCTGCAGGGTTCATAGGACTCCATCACTGATGAATTTTCAGAAGACAGCCTTGGGACCTCTGAGTCAAAGGGTACTTTTGGACTTTCATAGATCAGTTTGCTTAAGGGTCAGAGCAACAAAAATCTAAACAATCTTGGATTGAACCAAGCCAGAAACTTCTATGAGAAGAACCCAGAGATGCTTCATCTAAAAGAAAGAAGTAACAAATACACAGTCCAAAAGTTGGCCTTAGAGATTATCCTTGAGTAGCCCGTAGAGTTCTCTAGAAAATGATCTGGGCTTTTACTCTGAGACAGACCTCAAAAATCCTTTGGGGTGGGGAGTGGACAGATGGCTTAGTAGAAAAAGCACTTCCCTGGCAAGGGCAAGGGCCTGAGTTCAATCCCCAGTTCTGCCAAAAAAAAAAATCACTTAGGGTTGATTTCAAGAACATGCAACTTCTACCATCTTGAAGATAAAATAGGGAAGATATTTGAATACATAGATGGAGGAAAGGATTTTCTAAATAAAACTATTCACATAAGAAATAGCAAAAATAAACAAGTGGGATTATTTCAGACTAAAGAACTTCTGTAGAACGAAAGAATCAGTAAAGAGACAACCTATATGGAAAGGGGAAAAACTTTGGCAACTACTCCTCATTTATATATAGAATATGCAAGGAACTGAAAAAAATTATAACACCTAAAATTAAAGACTGAGTTGAGAAGCAGGCAAGAGAGGTGGACAGACGCTTCACATAGGAGGGAATGCCAGTAGTCAACAGCTCTGCTAGGAGTGTCCAACAGCTCTGATAAGATTCCATCTCACTCCAGAAAGAATGGTAGTTATTAAGAAATCAAATAACAAATACTGGGGAAGTGATGGTGAAAAAGCAACCCTCCTGCATTGGTGGGGATGCAAACTATTATAACCACTGTGGAAATCAATATGGAGATTTCTTAAAGAAGTGAAATTAGAAATCCCATATCCCAGCTATGCCCCCACTAGTGTCTCACACTGTACCAAGAGTGTAAGACACCACAGTACAGCAGTGCACGCGTACCAATGCTCATAGCAGCATAATTCCTGAAAGCAGTGCTTACACCCATCAGCAGATGACTGGGTAGAGAAAATGGTATCTATGTACAATGGAATACCACTTAGCTGTAAAGAAGGACATATCTGAGACATTTGTAGAAAAATAGATGCACCTCGAAAATGAAATATTGGCTGAAATAAACTAGACACACAAGCTTACATACCATATGGTGTCTCTCGTTTGAGTGAGGCAAAGTACAAAGGGACTGAAGAAGGATGGCTAGGAAGTGGCAAGGACATGGATCTCTTCAGCAAGGAAGTGGCCCAAGGGAACAAGGGAAAAGGACAAAGAGGAGGAGAAAGGGAGACGAGAGGGAAAAGGATGTGTCATGTACAGGAACCCAAGAGCTGCAATTAATGTAAATGTTACATGTTATAACATGCAGTAAGTAAAACCAATAATAGCAACAATTTGGAAAATGTGGATAAAGCAGCCACAGGAGAGAGGGGGAGGCAGAAGAAGGGAGAAGTGAATTCTTTTTTAAAAAAGAAACAAGCTGTAATATGTACATGTAACCATTTCCCAAGATGACTGTAAACTGCGTAAATTACAAACATGTACCAACAAAATAAAATTTATCAGAAAAAGAACACGCTGCCTTATTACCAGGTGCCGCCAGAAGCCCAAGTGCTGCACATGCACAGCACTACTCAGAAGTCAGCAAGGTGCAGGTGCAGGAGAACCACACGCACAGGACAAATTTCCATACAGCTGCAAAGAAAATGAGCCCTCAGGAGCCAAGCCAAGAGAGCTGGGGAGGCGCCACTCCAAAGAAGAGCTCCTGGCCCACAGTAGAGCCTGAGAAATGACTCCTGGGATCCTCCTCCACGCCATCACTATGGATAGAGCCCCCCCCCCCACCTAAAAATAGTGCCAAAAAGCAGGTAAAGCACTTTTCCACTGTTTTTCTCACATATTAGAGAACCCATGGGTTATGTTAAAAAACGCAAAGCTACTTCCAGTCTTCTTGATTGCCCCTTTGGTTTCTACAACGATATGATGAGTCCCCGAGAACTCTCAAGGAACGAATGCTCCCAGCCCTTCCTGGCGAAGCTGAGGAGGTGGGCTCTTCTGCCGACTTCGTGCACTGTCCCTGATGGCACTGGGTGGCAGCCCATAAGCTCTTCCTTTCTGTTCTGGCCTCAAGACCTGTAATGAGGCAGGTCTCACACACCTAAAAAGGGAATCAGTGACAAGCATATTTTCCAAAAGAGTTGCAGTTAAATTTATATAAACCTTGTAAGTGATCAGAGTGTCACCTAGGAGGGTGAACCTATGCTGGGAGTGTTGGGGGACATTGTTGCCATAGTTAGATACCTTCGTGTGGTACAGTCTAGGAATAGAGGAAACGCTGTTTAGGAATGTGTCACGTGGGGCCTGGCAGTGCATCTCAGAAGCATACTTTGAGCTTGCCATTGCTATTTCCCTACCGAAAAATAATCTAAGGTATGTAGTTTCCACCCACAATTTTATCTTCTCACTGCCTGGCCCAATGAGATTTTTTACACAATGAAAGGACCACAGAGCAATCAGTGGTAGGATTGTGGATGAAGCTGTCATCTATAGTAGGCTGAACTAATATAGAGATGAAGAAAATGTAGAGTAGGGGAAAGCAAGAGAAACATGGCGACAGAAAAGAGGGACCCTGCTTGGGGAGCAAAGGCTCCGTCACCCTGCATCATGGCCCTGAGCCTGTCCTGCCCTCCTTCCCCTGCGCTCCTGTCGGCTGTCCCTTGAAACTGGTCAGGGCACTGCAGAGCTTACTGATGACATCCTCTAAATGTCACGCAGAGCAGGGGGGTAGGAGCGCTGCTCTTCGAGGACCCCGGGATCATGCTCCTTAGGGCAGGTGACCCTGGTGCCTCCCTCCCACTCATGCCTGATGACAACATGCATGATCTTGCACACTGTGAGCACAGTGCACCTCTCAGGAAGCAGGTGCCGCTTTGATCGTTTGAGCTTGGTTAAGCCATGGAGATGCCACTCAGCTCACCTGCAGTTCGTGACCCACAGGGGACTGGGGCACCATGCACCAAAGTTACAGCTATCGGGGGCTCCCATGGGCCTATTCGGAAACCTCTTTTTGACTAAAATTGTTCCCCATCCACTCTAAGGGGAGCACAACACCACTGTGTACACTGGGAGTACGAAAATTAGATGGGTCTCCTGGAGTATGTGTGAGTTTTTTTTTTTTTTTTT
>PVKA01025571.1:0-32821 GCA_004027165.1 Ctenomys sociabilis | reverse complement strand
CTTTTAGTGCTATGGTCATCCACTAGGTAAATAATTATTGAATCTTTGATATAATTCAGCTATATAAAAACCTGTAAATATAATATCATGTATGCACCTTGTACAATACCAAAACGTTATGAAAACAGTTTGCAATGTATTATTTCATCGACTCTGTATGGTTATGATGTTTTGAAACTGTCTGATTGACATTTGTATTACAATAAAATAAAAATAAATGGAAAAAAAACATAAAATATAAAAAAAATTAATAGAGACTCTATTTAAAAGAAAAATTCATATATTCATATTATTTTTGAAATATTTTCTGAGTTTGTTAATGCAAAATAAATAAGAATTTTTCCTGTTTCCAAAAAAAAAAGAATAAACTTCAGTCATTGATTGATATTTGTACTTCAATAAAATAAAAAATAAATAAATAAAATAAAATAAACTTCAGTCATTTATAGGTAAATGGATGCACCTTTCATAAGTGAAATAAACAGAATGCACATGTACAAATTTTGCATTGTCCCTTTGGAATGAGAAACTGAAAGTGTAAATAAGAACCAAAACATACAAAAGATATTGTGAGATGGAAAGAAATTGTTCAAAAGGAAAGAGAAAGGGGGGGGGTGCAGGAAGGGAAAGGAACATTTTTTTTTTTTTTTTTTGTGGAATCAGAGATTGGACTCAGACCCTTGTGCTTGCCAGGCAGGTGCTTATTCTACTGAGCCATCTCCCTGGCCCCAAGGAACACAAATTTTGAAAGGATAAATGGAAACAAAGTGAGAGGAAAGGGTTGGAGAGGGTAGGGGACCAGGAAAAAGAGGATCCAAGACATATTGTGTACAGGTGCAAGTTCCCTATGATGAATGTGACCATTATGTATATCTAAATTGTACCAATAAACTTAATTACAAAAAAAAAAAAACCAGAAAACAAATACCCAGTGTCCCTGCTCAGTCTTGCAGAGAGCAAACTCTTCCTCTGTTCTCCCTCTGCCTTTTATTTCATCCAGGTCCTTGGCACACCCGCATCTGGGAGGCAACCTGCTCAGCTCAGCCTATCAGATCAAATGCTCATGTCACTGTCCAGAGCTCTCACAGCCAGACCGAGGCAGGAGGGGTAGCTGATATCTGGGCCCCTGAGATCCAGTCAAGTTAGCATATAAAGGTGCTCCCCATCCAGCCTTCATGTTAGGCAGATGCTCTGGTAGGCAGGGTATCCGTGACTGCAGCTGCATTGGAGTTTTAGCTGTGCACCAATCAGAAACTATTTAAGTTTATAGCTATAGAGGATTTAACTTTATATAGTTAGGTTGGAGATATATATAACTTCTTATACTTTTTCTTCCTGAGCTTAATTTATTCCTCAAAACCCATGACCTAATCAAATATAGCTTTCATTTAAATTCCAAATGACTTTCATTAAAATTACAAAGCATATGATTCTTTGCTCTGAATAGAAAAGCCTATCATTATGAGCAAGACTGCCAAGAACACAAGTATGTAGGGTACTGAGTAACCTTTATTGCTAACCTTCTCAATTACAGTTTAATCTTTTATGATTTGTGTCAAGCTGGAGGTAATGTAGCTATCTCACACTTCCATCTGACAATAAAAGTATTGAAGCCTGGTAAGGTGGCACACTCTTGTAATCTGGGCACTTAGGAGGCTGAGGCAGGAGGATTGTTCTGAGTTTGAGGCCAGCCTGGTCCACATAGCAAGACCCTCTCTCAAAACAAACAAACAGGGGCTGGGGAGATGGCCCAGGGGAATAAGCATTTCCCTGGCAAGTGCAAGGGCCTGAGTTCAATCTCTAGTTCTTCCAAAACAAAGTATTCAGAAGCCTGCATTTAGATTTATCAAGGTGCATACACATTTCTTTAATTCTAATTGTCCTAAAAAGTCACAATAACGACCTTTCTATGTATACAGGCAGTGGTCTTTACAC
The DNA here is from genome assembly GCA_004027165.1 of Ctenomys sociabilis. Classification (NCBI taxonomy): domain Eukaryota; kingdom Metazoa; phylum Chordata; class Mammalia; order Rodentia; family Ctenomyidae; genus Ctenomys; species Ctenomys sociabilis. Next base: position 30,886 of record PVKA01025571.1, on the reverse strand, counting down.
CTGCACCAGCAGTGGCGGACCTATGGAGTGTGTCACAGCTGGCTGTTTGGTAGCATTGAGAGCTGTGAAAGTGTCACCATCCCTGATCTAAGCTAACTCACTAGCTCCCTGTAACAACCCACACAGCTGTGGTTTTTGGATGAAGAAGGGAAGCACAGGTGGTAACTGGCTTGTGGTCACAGGTTAGTAGAAGCTCAGCTCGGCTGTTCTCTGCTAATTGTAGGGACACCCTGCTCATATGGTACGAGTTTCTGCATCTTTCTCTCCTCTGCAAGAAAAACGTGGCCACAGGTATGCTATAATACCTGGTGACAGTGTTTCATTCGCAGTCTGTGGATTTCTGTCCATTTTTCCTTCTGAGTCGTTCCTGAACCCATGGCAAAATGACCTTGATTTTTGTCCTACTGTTGGTGTCTTCTGATGCAAAGATATTTTGGCAACTGACTCACTCTAAAGTGTCATAAATCACATCTTCCTTAAGTGACACTCAGGCGTATGTTTTGGGACTCTTACCCCAGAAAAGGGCACAATTCAGGTTGGGCTCAGTTGGGGTTTGGTGGGAAGGCAAGGGGGAGATTTCATGAGATGTGATGGAAAGAAAGGGTGTGGCCTGTTCTCCTGTTAGCACCTGATCGCTGTGATTAAGAATGCGAGGGAGGCCCGGCATGGTGTGTATGGCTGTAATCCCAGCACTCAGAAGGCTGAGACAGGAGGATCACTGTGAATTTGAGACCAGGCTTGTCTACAAAAGGAGCTCAAGGCCAGCCTGGACTGTGTAGAGACCCTGTCTCAGAAAAAAAATGAGAAGGAAAATAAGCACAGCCACAGCCCTGCCAAGGAAATGATTCCTCTGAGATCCTGGAGTACCCAGGTGAGAGACTGATAACCGTGAAATCTGCACCAGGCTGGGTGCACTTATACTGACTGCACACAAAGGGCACTAAGCTAAGAATGCAGTGGCTTGGGGAAGTGTCCCTCAGAGGCCTATGTGTCAGAGGCTTGGCCTCTTGGCACTATTGGGAAGTGGTTGAACTTTTAGCAAATAGGAGGTTCTCGAGTTATTGGAAGCATGTCCTTGAAGAAGATTCTGGGGCTTCAGTCTCTTTTCTCCTTGCTTCTTGGTTCATGATACAGCTGTGCTGCATGTACCCCTGCCATGACACACCACCCTTGAGCGAGGTCCAGAACTGTGGGCCACCTCAGTCCTGGACTACAATCTCCACAACTGTGAGCCCAAGCCAGTCCTGTCTCATGATTGGTTACTCATCTTATGTATGTCATTATGGAGCATAAGGAAAACTAATATGGGGCACCACTGAGGGAGAGACCTTCCTGCAGTGAGATGCTGGGGTCTGGTGAAGAGGCTTTTCCTCCACCTTATCCTTAGTCCAGTCAGGGACCCCAGGGGGTCTTGGCTTTGTTCTCTTGCTCCTTCCTTGCATGCTCTCTTACTCCCACAGAACATGTAACATGTGAAGCCTACAGGCTCTTGATATCTAGTAAGATAGAATTACAGGACTGGGGAGATGGCTCAGTAGAATAAGCACTTCCCTGGCAAGCCCAAGGGTCTGAGTTCAATCCCCGGTTCTGCCAAAAAACAAAAAGATAGAACCACAAATACACAGAAGCCCCTCAGCACAGAGCAGGAAGTACTGGTAACATGAGGTCAGTGGAGGTCAAAGAGGGAAACACTTCTACGTGGGGGAGTTAGAGCAGACCTCACAGGAGATGACATTTGAATTGGGCTTTGAAGATGTAGCCAGTGTGAGTGGAGGATCTGGGAGGGAAAATCAGAAATGTGGTTCGGTGTAGAAGCCCTCAACTGCTAGAGTGCCCATTTGTAGAGAACAGAGGGCAGGCAGATCAGGGCCTGGACCTGGCTCCCGCAGGGCTGTAATATGAGCTGGAGCTGGGCAATGTCTGGCAGCTTCTGTCAGGGAGCCTACTTCCCTGGGAACGTGCATCATGTGGACAGGGTGATGGGGGCTCTCGAGTGGTGTAAGGGACCTGGTGTGGGAGAAAGGGGCAATGGGTCAAGATGAAAGGGAGTTTGATGGGAGAAGGTAAATACGGGTCATCTTCTGGGACATGAAAAGAGCCTGCAGAATGCTCACGGCAGAGGCCATGGCTCCAGCCTTCCTTCACCTCTCATAGTCAGTTGGTCTCTGTGCACTTTTAGCTCCTGAAAATCTATCGGGACTTTCTCTTGCCAGCTTGGCCTCTGCTGGACCACTTTAGCATTCTCCTAACAGTTCCTCATCGCTCCACTTCCTGACAGCTACCAGAGAAGTCTTGCTCATGTTTATTTCCATGTGCCCATCCCATTTTCCCAATGGATAGTCGTCCAGTGCCCCGTGTCAGCTCCAGGCCAGACCCTGAATTGCTATGGCCTGGAAAACAATGTTCTGTGTGACCCGTGTCTTCATTGCTTATGCCAGTATCCCCCATTGCCAACACTTATAGGTCAGCTCCCCTGGATTTCTTGTCTTCCTAGAACACAGCTTTGATTTAAACATTTAGCTCTCTCTGCCTGCAAAACCCCCTGGCTCCTTTTCTTCTTGGCAAACTCCTGCCCAATACAACTTTACTAACCTGAGGAACAACTTCTGTGGTTTGATGTTGCTCTGAGCAGGCTCATCGTTGTCTGTGTGACAGACACAGATGTGTGCCTCTCACATGCATTTAGAGAGACTTACTGTTTAGCTGCTGGCACAGCCCAACTCTGAATCCCTTCGGGCTCAATCCCAATTCCAGCTCCCACCTGGGGACCCAGCCTTTGCAGGGAGCCTCTCCCACAACTGAGCATGACAGCTGGCGGGTTTCTGGGACCTCTTTCTTCCTTTCACACAATTGGTGAAGGAAGAGAGCTGAAGGTGGAGCTGCTCTGGAGCCCTGGATGCTCCGCCAAGGCTGCTGGGGGGCCCTAACACCTCGAGAGAGACCTCCAAGTGGATTGGCTCCCTCGAGCCCTGACCTTCTCAGTCCCTCGCGGTGGCAGAGGTGCCTCACCAACTCCATTAGGAGTGCTCACTCCTGCCACTCCTGCGCTGGGAAGACAGTGCGAGACCAGGGGTCCTCGGCAGCTGTCTCTACCCCTGTCCTGGCTTTGAGATGTCACAGCTCTGGTCATTACATAATCTGATTGGGGGGCACACCAGTCCAATAAGAGAGGGAAAGGACTATTCCCTGGAGGGGCTTCTGGATCTAGCCAACGTTTACCAAGGCATAAGGCTTTGGGCTCTGTCCTCTCTTCTCTTGTGCCCCTGGTCCAGCCTTGTTCCTTTCCTATATGGCATGGCATGCTATACCTCTAGTTTCTGGGACTCTTCCTTCCCTGACTCTCAGTCCCATGTCTGCATGTCTTACCATGTGATCCAAATGAACCCCAGGTATGTTAGTATGATTTGTGCTGTGTTGTGTGGGATTTCCTGTGAAGTGGGCATTCTGTACTTCTCTGGGTAATGGGATAAGTTAAGACTTGGGGAGCAAGAAAGGCAAATGATACCGAGGCTAGATGTCTGCTCCTGTGAGAATGGACTGCTGACCTTTTGGGGCCGGAGGAGCCAACGTATTCAGAGTACACCGTCTGGTTGGCTGGTGGCTCCAAGGAATAGTGCCGCACGAGATTTTGCATTCGTCTCTGTACTGCCAGATTGGACATTTGAAGGCTGCAATGGCTGGACTCAGTGTGGATCCAGGCAATGAGGTCCATGCATACCCCGGTCTCTGTCGCCATGGTACTTTGTCACGTGGCCACTAACAAAGGCTGACCAGTGTCAACAGGCTTAGTCACTCTGTCAAGTTGGTGTCTTTTTTAATACAACTAAGTATCCTTGGTACCAACTGTGGCAGCTGGAGTCTCCAGAAAATAACAGTGAGGGAGAGCTGGGCATATGCTTGTGTTACTGAGGAGTGATACCTGTTAGAGGAGAAGGGAAAGCAGGATTGAGCAGAGAAGGCATCAGATGATGATACAAACATGACAAAATCTCTGCTGGGCCAATGGGCTGGCTCCAGAGCAGAGGCCGCTAGAAGACGAAGCCTTGGTCTGCCATCTTGCTCAGTTTCTGGCTTGGGCTCACTCCAAGAACAGAGTGGTGTTTGCTATAAAACTGAGGCAGGTAGCCGGGCGTGGTGGTGCATGCCTGTAATCCTAGCACTCGGGAGGCTGAGGCAGGAGGATTGTTGTGAGTTCAAGACCAGTCTGAGCTACAAAGTGAGCTCGAGGCCAGCCTGAACTGCATAGTGAGAACCTGTCTCAAAAAGACCAAAAAAGAAAAAAAAAAAAAAAAAAAAAGAAAAAATTAAAGAAAACTGAGGCAGGTCCTGATGAAGAAAACAGCTGGCAGCTGTTGGCTGACCACATTCCTCACAGAGGGACAGCACATCCTTTCACTAAGAGGATCTGGAAAGTGCATCTCTCTTGTTTCTAAGGGCTCAGGAGGAGGGTTTGGGTCTCCCCACAGGAAAACAACTGAGTCCAATACAGGCAGTTGCTCCCAGTGAAGAGTTTAGATAAGAACAGAAGGAGACCCCTAGTACCAGTTGTGCTCCAGATCAGCTACTATAAATGAGGCTTGCAGTTTATGACCTTACTGTCTCTCTTCTAGAGAAACCCAGAGAGTGGGGGCACTGCTTGTAACATGGGTGTTAAGAGGGGCATCCACACAGAACAAGGTAGACTGGCAGATGCTGAGCTATGACACTCAGCTCTCCATGAGAAATGACTGCTGTCCAGCCTTGAGACGTGCGGGGAGCTGCCAGCCTCAGCATCTGGGTCGGTGTTCAAGGTCAGCTTCAGATCTGGAGCTAGGGTCAGACTTAGGGGGTGGCCCCAGCTAGTGACTGGGCTCAGCAGTGGTGTGGTTAGGGGCTTGTCTAGACCAACAAAGGACTGGTCTGATAAGAAACCTCAGCCCTGGGAACAGCCCAACTCTGTTCCCGAGCTCCTAGGGGGCAGGCAGCTTGTCAGGTCAGCCTTGTGGTCTCACAGCTCCAAGTTCCTACCTGCCTCCCCCCATCCTTGCCTGGGTGTTATTCACGAACAACTCGTCACCCTCTGCTTCTTGGAGAACCCCACCGACACCGTGCAAGGCATATTGCCCTGACCACTGCGGTACACTCACCACAACAGCAGGTACCTCATTGGCTAGCCGAATGGCCCGGTCAGGTTCAGGCTCCAAAATTCTCTACAGAGGCCTGCAGACAGAGAGGCCCAGGCACTGGAAGCCAGTGTTTATTTGGGAGTTTGTGATTTGCAAGCACAGCTCAGGGCCTGAGGACTTTGGTCCCCTTGTGGGGCCCCTGTGGTGTGGCCTCCACCTGGGCCCAGCTTTCTCCCCACCAGATTCTGCTGTCTTCATTGAGGGCCAGGAGAAAGAGACATATGGATTGGGTTACAGGGGCTGGAATAGCAAACTCAGTGTGTCTCAAACAGGGGTTGTGTTCTGGAGCAGCTGGAGCCATGGACAGCCCCGGCAGCAGGGGCCAGAGTTTCATGAAGTATTGTGGGCAGAGTCCTCCTGGGTTTTGGGAATGGTTGCAGTTTCTGAAATGGTTACAGAGAAGATAATGAGGACCATTTTGTCAGAGGCCCTTTGTCAGAGGGGTTCCAGGGTAGAGGAGACAGCAAGTAACCAAACCACCTCCCTCAGCCTCCTGGACAAAGCACATATTCACCATATCCCAGGGAAAAGAACTAGGCTTACTGCTAATAACCTGCACCCCCTGCCTATTGTGTTTTTTTTTTTGTCAATTTGAAACCACCAATTTTGTACACTGAAGACAGTGAAGTGTTCTTAATTTTGAGTGAGTTTATTAGATTCAACCTAATCATTTTAGTGCTTTTTCTTATGCTGTAACAGAATGCCTGAGACTGGGTAATGGAAAGAAGTTTACTTAGGCCCATGGCTCTGGAGGCCTAGAAGTCCAAGGGCTGGTAGCCTGGTAGCTCTTTTATACATACATATATATATATATATATATATATATATATATATATATATATATGTACACACACACACATATACATATATATTTGGTACAGGGTCTTGCTATGCAGTTCAGATTTGTAATGATCCTCCCGTTTCAGCCTCTCCAGCTCTGGGATTATAGGTGTGCACCACCACACCTGGGGTTCTGGGGCTGGCATGGCGTGTGGTACCAAGGATTGAGCTCGGGACCTGGTGCTTGCCAGGCAGGAGTTCAGACCACTGGGCTACCTCCCCAATCCAGGGAGCCCTTTTTGTTTAGGGCACTGAGCTGCTTCATACTGTGGCAGAAATGGGGAGAGGGGAAAGGGGGCCCTAAAATCTGCTGTAGCCAACTTATTCCCAGAAGAAAGACATCAATCTTTTCATGTGAGCTGCACTCCCGTGCCCCAAACCCCTCCCAATGTGCCTCACCTCTCCCAACCACCAACTGCTGAATTAAGTCTCAGGTATGTGAACTTTTGGGACAGATACTCAGGCCACTGCACTAACAAGAGCTGAATCCAAGCTCAGAGTCTATCAGTCGTGTACTGTTCTGCCCCAGAGAAGCATAAACTTTAGTCACTTGTCGGAAAATGGGTGCACTTTGAGACCGTAATTTTAAGTAAAAGAAACCAAACACACAAGCCTAAATATCACCCAAAATATAAATAAAGAGCCAAATAAAAGATAGATCATCACAAGGTCCTGAGTTCAATCCCTAGTTCTGAAAAAAAAAAAAAAAAACCATCGGAAATGGAACTAGATTGCAAGCAGGAAGGGGCCCAAGAGACAGAGGGAGGGAAAGGGAGGAGAGAAGAAGGGGTGAAACGAATTAAAGCATCTTATGCATACAAACCAGCTCCCCACGAGGAACATAACGTTATGTACTGCAAATAGGTACTACCTAGAACAGCAACAACAAACAGAAAAACTGAAAAGAAAAATGAAGCTGTATTAATGCATTCCCATTTCAGGTACCTTTTCCCTCAGCCACTGTTCCTGCGGTGCCCCCTACAGGATAGACAGGAAGCCGAAAACATACTGTTACCTGATTCTGTTCTTCCAGCAGCCCAAAATGTATACATAGCCATCATCCCATTCAGTGGCATTTTACAGATGAAGGACGACAGGCACAGAGAGGTTAGGAGACATGCGTGGACACACACAGCTAGTGCGTGCTGGAGTGGCATGTAGACCTGTCTGACCCAGGAGCTCGCGTCCTGGAGCTCGGCTCAGGCTTCGCTCCCAAGTCCTCGATGTGACCTCCACGACGCAGGTATGGAGGAAACTGGGCATTTGAGTGAAAGAGCCATTCAGCGAGCTCTGGATAACGCAGCAAGTTATATAAGAGTCGGACACAGGCTTGGGGAGTCTAAAGCTTATTCACGTCGTAGGACCGTCTTCAGAGGAAAAAAAATTGCCCCGAAATCTATTTTATTTTTTTATTTTTTTGTCTTTTTGAGACAGGGTCTCACTATGCAGTTCAGGCTGGCCTCAAGCTCACTTTGTAGCTCAGGCTGGTCTCGAACTCACAACAATCCTCCTGCCTCAGCTTCCCGAGTGCTGGGATTACATGCATGCGCCACCACGCCCGGCTCCCGAAATCTATTTTAAAAACCATACAGCCATCTGAACACTGTACTAAGGCCTCTCCCTGGGCTTAGAAGAGGCTTGCGCGAGGCAGGGTCCTGGAGCTTAAGCGATGGCCCGCGGGACCCAGGTCGGCGGGTGTGCGCAGCAGGCGCCGCCGCTTCCTCCTGTGGCCACCAGGGGGAGGCGCTCCCTCGCGAGCGGGCTGCTCCGGAGACGCGGTCCTCGGTCCCTCAGACCCAGCTCCGCTCTCAGTGGCAGCTGAGGAGGCCCTGTCTCCACCCTGGAGTCCCTCAGGAAGGGAGGGCCCGGGGCTGGAGGAGTGTGTGATGGTCCCAGCTGCGCCAGAGGGGCAAACCTGGGCTCCTTAGAGGGCCACAGGAGTCCTTTAGAAAACCCCACACTGGAAAAGTAGCTAAGTGTTTACACCCAAAACACCCGAAAAATCAATTTCTCTTCTATTCAGGTTTAAGAACAAGCAGTGCTTCGCTCTGGACCCAGTGCTTGAGCTCCTGGAACCCAGCCCCCTGCCTGGCTGGCCCATGAGGGTTTAGCACCCTAAGGGCTCCAGTTAGGGTTCCGAGCACGAGTGATGAGCAGAGAAGGGGTCAGAAAACGGGGGTGGGGGGTGATGAGACAGAGAAGCCATGTTCAGAAGAACTTGTCCATCTCCTGCAGGACTGTAGAAATGGTAAAGAGGGATGTGAAGGTAAGTGCGAGGAGAGCGCTCTGGCCCTCGGGGAGTTTACTCAGCTTTCACTACCTCAGGCCCTTCCTGGGGAGGCGCCCTCCTGCAGCGCCTCTTGGTCTCAAGTTGGACTGGGAAGGTCTTAGACACTATTTGGTTCTTGTTGCTTTGAAGGTAGCCCGTTTGTGCATGTGTTCACCTCTCTGGGATCTTTGACTATCTCTAGCCCCCGCGTGTCACTCTTCCGTGGCGATGATCTTCTAGATCAGACTTGGTGGAGTTAGTTTTCATTCTTTGCTTTGAAGTCAAACATTGTTCTGCTGGAGTAAATTTTTTTGTTGTTGTTTTGTTTTATGCTTTAAAACACCTCTGGCTCCCCATATGTTTCTGTCCCCAGTTTCTCTTTCTTTCTTTCTTTCTTTCTTTCTTTCTTTCTTTCTTTCTTTCTTTCTTTCTTTCTTTCTTTCTTTTTTTTTTTTTTTTTTTTTTTTTTTTTTTTTTTTTTTTTTTTTTTTTTTTTTTTTTTTTTTTTTTTTTTTTTTTTTTTTTTTTTTTTTTTTTTGCCTGCTCAGCCCTGAGAGCAGGGCTGGTATGGCATGTGGTGCTAGGGATCAAACTGTGGTCCCTGCACTTGCCTAAACTTGCCTAAGCAGAGCTTTAGACCGCTGAGCTATCTCGCGGGCCCCTGTCCCTATTTTCTTTTTCTTTCTTTTTTTTTTTTTTAATCAAGCCAAGATTTTATTTAAAATGTAGAAGAAATGGTTCTTGAAAATTCTTTTGAATAAAGAGAAAGGATATAATGCTTTCTTGTACAAATTATCCAGCATAACCAAGTACAGGGTAATGTACAGTACTTAATGCTTATAGAGTTTCACAGTAGTTTAGTGTTAACAGGACTATCTATGTCTACATTATAAAGAGATTCTCAGTGTGATGCTGAGTTTTGAGTGGCACCTTTACTGAGCATGGACAAGGGCTCCTGCTCCCTGGCCATAGCCAAATCCCTTGGGCCCAAAGTTCTTGGCGTAACATCCTTTAAAATAGATTTCACCCTCTTTCTCTGTCAGCGTTGTTGATTCCAGACTCTTCCCACACTTGGCACATCGAAAACAGTTTTTGTGCCAGGGCTTTCCAGCTCCAGTGATCTTCTCAGCAGCATATACAGAATCCCCACATCTGGAACACTTCTCAGCCCCTCCGAATTTCTGAGCAAATTTGGAAGTGTTTGGACTTGTTGTAGGCCTGTGAGGTTGAACGCTCTCGGGCTTGATGCCCAGCCGCTCGCCACGGTCCATGTTGAGAGTGCCAGCGCCCTGGCCATATCTATAGCCTTTTGGCCCATACTTCTTCCCATAGCAGGATTTGCAGTAGATCTCCTCATTGTGAATTGCCACTGTTGTGCTGTCTAAATTTTTCCTGCAAACCATGCACAGAAAGCAGCAGCGGTGGAAGCTCCTCCCATCACACTGCCTCCTCCGCGTGGTACACGGTCCTGGCGCAGGCCCGGCACTTATTTCCTCCTCCCCAGACCGGCATTGCAAATCGGAGGCGAGCGCACCGGGGCTGAGAAGCGACACCTGAACTCGGGGGGGGGGGGGGGGGGGGGGGGGGGGGGGGGGGGGGGGGGGGGGGGGGGGGACGGGGAGCGCGGGGCGCCTCCCCTGTCCCTATTTTCTAGAACAGTGATTAGTTGGACTGGAGTTCTGAACTGACCCTGCGTAGCCATTCCTTTGACTTTTTTAAAAAAGTATTTTAACTTACTTTCTGATGTACCAACCTTTCTATTTAACTTATTTTTCAGGATCATGTTTTTAATTTACAGGAGCTCTATTCTATCCGTTCTTTGTTTTTTATGTATTTGGTACAGGGTCTACAGTTGCACTTCCTAGATCAGTCTAATACTGACTCTTCTGTTTTCAGCCTCCCAAGCGCTGAGATTACAGGCATGCGCCAGTGCGCTCGGTCTCAATCGCCATTTCAGTGTGCCCATGAGAGGGGCTGGCACGGCACACCAGGGTTCAAACCCTGGCCATTACGCACTGCCTAAGTAGGCACATTAATCCGCTGAGTTATCTGGCCGGTCCTAATCCATTCTTTTTAGTGCTTGTAATTTAAGCCTCTGAAATTTCTCTGACATGATATCGATACTATAAAGTTTTCTTGTTCCCTCAGTTATCCTTGTTTCCTCAAGGTCATTTTTCCTGTTTTATTTTTCTCTCATCTTTTCATCTAAAAAATGTTCAAGCTCACATATAAGTTGAAGGACTGATACAATGAATATCATAGACCCGTTATAAATCGTTGTTAATTAGCATTTGCCACAGTTACATTTTTTTCTCTTCCTATCCCCCCCCACAATCATTTGAAAGTAATTGCATGCTGAGATAGCTTGGTAGACTAAAGAATGTGCTTAGGCAAGCTTAGGCAAGCTTAGGCAAGTGTAGGGATTGCTGTTCAATCCCCAGCACCACACGCTGTGCCAGCCCCACCCCTATGGCGGCCAGAGTCCTGGGTTGTGGTGGTGCATACTTGTGATTCCAGTGCTGGGAAGGCTGAAAGCAGAAGGATCATCATGACTCTGAGTTGCATAGTAAGACCCCGTGACAACCAAATATATTTAAAAAAGAAAGAAATTGCAGATAGCATAACTTTTGCTGCCCATATGATCAGCCCTCTGTATCTACATCTTCTGATGACAGAAAATATTAGAAGGAAACTGCATCTGCATTGAATATGGACATTTTGTTGTCATTATTCTGCAGCCACTACAGCGGAATAACTCTTTACATAGTGCTTAAGTTGTAGTAGGTGGGAGGAAGGCTTAAAGGGAAGGTAGGGGAATGGGAAAGAAAACCCAAGTCGTATCATGTACAGGTACCAATTCTCTATGGTGAATGGAATTATTATGTATCTCTAAAATGTGCCAATAAATTGATTTTAAAAATTGTGGGGCTGGGGAGATAGCTCAGTGGCATAAGCGCCTGCCTGGCAAGAATAATGTCCTGAGTACAGTGCCTGGTACCCTATGCCATTCTGGTGTGGTGGTGTACACCTGCAATCCCAGCACCAGGGAGGCTGAGACAGGAGGATTCAGTACAAGTGTGAACTGTATAGCAAGACCCTGTATCAAAAACAAAAAACACACCCCCTCAAAACCAAATTGTATTAGGTGTCACAAATACTGGATCCAGGATTCAATTAAGAGCCTCACATTAATTCCAACTGGTTATATTTCCTCTCTTTTAATCTAGAGCAGTACCTGCCCACCCATCCCTGCCTACCAACTCCTTGGCAACACTTAGATGTTTTTCATGGCATTGCCTTTGTGAAGAGTGCAGGCTTTCTTGTGACAAGTTAACCATTCTAGATTTATCTGATTGTGTAAACCTGCTTAAATATTTCTCCAGGGAGCACTCCCTAGGTAATTAACTGTGTGTTTAAGATCGTATCCCATCCAGAAGCAGGTGTTTCCTCCTGAATGGGTTCAGTGTATGTACTCACAGCAGGCTTATCTATGAATCATGCTGGGTGCTGCACAGGACTTCACACTGAGATGTGCGTGTGCATCTGCCCAGGTGTTGATAGTGAGCAAGGGCTTGCTTGCCCACCTCTCCCAGGTGTTGGTGGTGCTGGCCCAGCCAGGGGCTTGCTTGCCTACCTCTCCCAGGTGTTGGTGGTGATGGCCCAGCCAAGGGCTTGCTTGCCCACCACTCCCAGGTGTTGGTGGTGATGGCCCAGCCAAGGGCTTGCTTGCCCACCTCTCCCAGGTGTTGGTGGTGCTGGCCCAGCCAGGGGCTTGCTTGCCCACCTCTCCCAGGTGTTGGTGGTGATGGCCCAGGCTTGCTTGCCCACCTCTCCCAGGTGTTGGTGGTGATGGCCCAGGCTTGCTTGCCCACCTCTCCCAGGTGTTGGTGGTGACAGCCCAGCCAGAGGCTTTCTTGCCTACTGCTTTTCCCCCTTGCACTTCATAAGCCACCATTGGGAAACAATTTAAAGCTATGTGGATGCTTTGCTCCTCTTCAAGTCACCTCTCACAGGTTTAACATTCATCTTTCTCTATCAGACATTATGCCATGGGGTGTGCAATGGCCCTTTTCAATTTTAACCACCTCCTCCACATTTGTCAGCATTTCCTGGCTTTGCAGGATGTGCTAGGTTCAACCTGTCCTTGCTCATCCTGGAATCAGCCACTTCCCTTGGGGCCTCTGCTTCTCGGAGCAGTTTCCTTTGTTTTGGGAAGTGAATTCACTGGATGTTCAGTACAGACTGGCAGCCCCCACTCCTCCTCCTTTTAGTTCTTTTGAAAAGGTTACTCTATTTTTTGGGTTTGCATTATTTAAGATGAGAAGTTGGCATTTTGTTATTGTTCATTCATTTTTCTCCATTCAGGGTCTCATTTTTCTCTTAAAAGATTTTTCTGTTGATCTTTGATTTTTTGCATTTGCACTTCTTTAGTCTATGAGGTAATATTTTGCTCATTTATTTGAAAATCTTGCAGCCATTACTTCTGCAAATACTCTTTCCTGCCGCTATACCTTGGGCTCCTACTAGGACTCCAGCTAACACGTGTTAATTGCTTTGGTCTCTCCTCAGCTCACTGGGTCTCTGACCATTTTTTTTTTTTTTTTTTTTTTGTCTGTTGTTTCTTCTGTGACTCACTTTGGCTAGCTCTGTTGCCCTACCATGAAATTCACTGACTCTTCCCTCATAGTGTTCAATCTCTCCTTAAGCTCATTCAGTAAATTTCCTTCTCCAATTCTAGAATTTTCATTTGGTCTCATGTGTTGTAATTCCCATTTAGCTGTCACATATCCCTCACTAAGTTCCTTCACTTGTCACTCACTAAGTTCAATCTTTCTTTTTAAGTTCCCAAATATGTTAATTTCTGAAATGGCTCAATCTTTTTTTCTTTTACTTCTTTGTAGACTTTGATGGACTTACTTCTCATGAAATCATGAAATGTTTTTGTTCATTTCCATCTTCATTTAATTTTTTTTTTTTTTTTTTTTTTTTTTTTTTTTTTTTTTTTTTTTTTTTTTTTTTTTTTTTTTTTTTTTTTTTTTTTTTTTTTTTTTTTTTTTTTTTTTTTTTTTTTTTTTTTTTTGTATCAAGGCTCAAATTCAGGAGCTTGTGCTTGCCATGCAGGAACTTATGCAGCTGAACTGTCTTCCTGCCCTAAAAGATATTTTTCTGTGTTCATTAATCTCACCAAACAAGTCATGTTGGATATTCTATCATGGTTTTCATTTTCTTAATTGCATTGGAGGGGTATAAATTCATGAGCTGAAAATACTAGACTCACCTTTTGTTTTCTTCTTATACTGGCTTCGTATAAACGTTAGCCATCAATTTTGTTTATTTAAAAGTGTATTTCATTTTCCTGCTCCATCAATACCCAGTGGTTCTTGGATGCTAAATCAAGCATTGGAGTGACTAGGGGTCTTCAGCTGGCACAGTGAAATCTTTGATAGATGGTATCATAAGAGAGGCTGTGTCTTCTGATTCTAGGGTTCCTTTTTAGTTCTTTAGTGCCCCAACTTTCTACCCCCTTGTCCTCTCCTCCACCTTTAGATGTGAGAGAACATCTCCACGGGGCTGCAGTCTTCTCCCTCGCAGTGATGCCTTTCCAAGGCCCTCTCTCACTTCTAGTCCTGTGCCCTTTCAAATCTCTTCCTCTGCACCTCCCAGCCACTAAGGCTGTGCACCTCCCAGCCCCAGGTCTCAAATCTGCTCTCAGCACTCTCTTTCAGAGGAGGTGGTTCCATCATGCTCTCCACTGCGGAGACCCCACTTCCTCTTCCCTTTCCATGCAGTCTCCACCCAAAAATGCTCCTGACCCTAGTATGTAGGCCTTACACACCAAGGGAAGCTCAGAATCTCTTTTTTTATTTTTTATTTTTTTTATTTTAGGGAAGGGTCTACAGGGTGTTTTGGGTCTTACTACTAGTTCAGACTCATAGTGATCCACCTGTTTACAGCCTTCCAAGCACTGGGATTACAAGCATGTGCCACCACACCCAGTCTAAATGTCTCTGTGCCCCGGGGGCAGGGCCAGCACAGCAGGCCCAGGGATAGAACCTCAGGCATTTTTTTTTTTTTTTTTTTTTTTTTGTCTTTTTGAGACAGGGTCTCACTATGCAGTTCAGGCTGGCCTTAAGCTCACGTTGTAGCTCAGGCTGGTCTCGAACTCACAACAATCCTCCTGGCTCCGCCTCCCGAGTGCTGGGAATACAGGCATGTGCCACCATGCCCGGCTCAGGCTCAGGCATTTTAATCCACTGAGCTATTTGTCTGGCCCTCAGAATCTCTGTCTTGTAATTTGATGTAGATTGGATTATAGAGGAGTTAAACTGGTCTCTGTTAATTTTATGAATTGTATAACTTGGATGAAGCAAACAACAGCAGTTCATGCATCAGAAAGCAATGATGCCTGTAATCCCAGCACTCGGGAGGCTGAGGCAGGAGGATTGTTGTGAGTTCGAGACCAGCCTGAAAAAAAAAAAAAAAAAAGAAAGCAATGAAGAGCAGAGGAGGAACAACAGCTGTGGTGTCCATCAAGCCTCTTCCTTCTAGGCTGACTGCGAGGACCGGCGCTCCACCGCAAAGATTGGAGCTTCTCTAGAGTAGTGAGGCTGCAAAGGTCAAGCTCCTTTGAAGACTGGGGCTTCTCCAAGGAAGTGGTGCGCAGGGTGGCAGGAAAATGGGCAGGGTCGCAGGAAGCCTTTCTCAGTTCCTGGGCCCTGCCCACCTCCAGGGCTGGGCCTCAACGCTGAGAACTGCTGGAGCTGAGTCAGCCAAGTTGTCACAATGTATCACCTAACACACTGGGGTTCAATTCCCGGCACTGCATGCCATGCTAGCCCCACCCCTGGATGTGCTGAGCGGGTGACTGGGTCTGGGCATGGTGCATGCCTGTAATCCATGCTGGGGAGGCTGACAAAAGGAGTATCACTCCAAGTCTGAGTTGTGTAGTGAGACCCTGTACCAAATACATGAAATTGTGGATATAGAACCTATTTTAAAAAGTATTGGCTTTATTGATTTTGGATACTGTACTAGAAGTCTAGTGCTGCTTGAGTGGCTCTTGGAATTTGAGTGAGTGGCAGAGACAGGATATCAGGAGCCTGTGTGTGTGACAGAGGGTGGGGGGGGGCTGTGCGTAGGGTGGGCATGCAGGAGCTGGCCCTTCTGTGGAACCTGCTCCTTTCCCAAGGGGAATAACCTCCATGCTTCCCTCTGGAGCATCAGTGCCTGACAAATGGAGTGCTCCTCAGACAGAAGAGGGATCGCTCATCCGACGCCATCTTCCAGTTCTCATCCCTACTATACCAGCTTTCTTGGAGACCAGGGTCCTTCTGACCTACTGTGGGGTGGACAACTTCTTTTTGTATTCTCCTTCTGCTTCCTGTCTTCCCAGAATTTTTTTAAAAATCTCTGTTATGTGGATAGCCTTTCTCTTGGTCTTTTGTGGCTATAGTTTATCAGTTTTTATTTGTTTTCTCTTTAATTTTAGTGAAGAAATGGGAGGAAGAAGTAAACAGAGACAGAAATTTTGTCAGCTTTAATTGGAAATTCTAAGCTGGGCCTGAGGCGCACCCCTATAGTCCCAGCACTGGGGGGGGGGGGGGGCTGAGGCAGGAGGATTGCCGAAAGTTGGAGGCCAGACTGAGCTACCTAGTGAATTCCAAGGCCAGTCTGAACTGCATCATGGGACCTTGCCGCAAAAAACCAACCCTCCAGCTAGAAAAACAGCCCACTAGCCATCAAACCAACCAATGAAGAGAAAACTAGAAATTCTTCCTTGGACTTTTGTGTGTCTTTAAAAAGAAACTTCCTCATTAGAAGAGGGAAAAAGACGGCAGTGGTTCTGCGACAGCGGGTCAGAGCTTGGCCATCTCTCCTGAGCCCAGAAGGACACTGGCTAAGCCCAGGAGCTGTGAGAGCTGCTTAGGCACAGCGAGAGCCAGCATGGGGACCGAAGCTTCTGCCTCTGAGGCCTGACCTCCTATACCCTGCTGCAGAGCATCATTATTAACAGAAATGAATTTGTGGGTCCCCCTGAGCATCTTGGCCTGGGGTTGGACCCACCCCCCTCCAGGCTCTGCTCAGAACCAATGCAGTTTCCTCAAGTATGTGTTCCTGGCTTCGTCCCTTTCTTTTGGAACACCTGGTAAAGCTCTGGCATGCTCCACTCATAATAAACTCACAGAATTATTGGGAAAAGAAAGTCCAGACACTAAGGAAAAACAGCAGCTGAGGCACAGCGGGGATCTCGGCACAGATTGCGTCTGCCTGCAGCCTCGTCCAGTTGCGGAGCGCGGCCCTCCGTGTGCTCCTGGCACGCCCTCTGCCACACCGGCTGGCTGCTAGAGCAGGTGACTCATCTGACCTGGATCCCTCTGTGGAGCAGAAAGAACCTGTGTCCCAGGCCTTGCCCTGAAACTGAGCCACACCTGCCTCTCAGTGGCCCGGGGTACACAGATATGCTTCACTAAGCCTTGATCCAGAGCCCTCTGAGCACCTGCGGCCTGGACACCCAACTGGGGAAAACGAGGATATGGTCCACATTCCTTCTGTGGGGGTCAGGCCACAGAGTTTTACTCATCTGGGTATGGAATGGTGAGGACACCACTTATGTGACACTGGGAAGGTTGTTCTTTGTCTCCAAAAAGAGAGGGATGAATATCCTCTCCAAGAGTTTTGCTGTGTAGTGCCCCACCCCCATTCTGCCTACTCTTTTTTTTCTTTTCATTGACTTTATTGAAAATCAATAATTATGGAGCATACTAACAGTTGTAGACAAACATTGAAATGTGAAAGATATAAGATGTAGACAGAATAAATTAAATATTTCTGAAACGAATACATAGCATGAGATTAATAATAGACTGCACAATGTAAATAAATTATATACAAACTTAAATGAATATAACAATAAAAATTGTCTAAAATCAAAATGAAGAAGAGTCTACAGATCAGTAGTTCACTCTGGGCCAAAATCAAGAAATTTATATTCACATAATTAGAATTCTCAAAGTAGAAAAGGGTAGACAAATATTTAAAGATTTAAAATTTCTGAATTTAGTTGAACTTCTACCACATTTCCAAGAAAAACGAACATTTTGCAGAAGAAATTTGAATAAAATCATACCAAGATACACAAAAATGAAATTGTCCAAAACTTATTGTAAAGAAAAAACATCATTAAATCATATACCTAAAAAATATGGAAGAACAAAAATAAATAGTATCTTATTCCACATTAGAAAAAAACCTAACTGTGTAAGACCACATGTGTAATTCATTTAAAGGATTGAAAAAAAAAAGATCTGTCATCTTTGAATTTTATACTTAGCAAACATACCTTTGAAAACTAAAAGTAAATTATTTTTCAGTTATACAAACTCGAAATATTCTAATGCCTCCAGATGTAACATATAGGAAATAACAAAAGAACATAATTCAGAAGGCAAGAGAAGTTGATGTATGGTCCTAGATAAAGAATAAAGAGCTTTCAAAAATGATAGTTATGCAGGACTATGTAAAACATATTAGATGAACCCATTTAAAAGGTCATTAAAGATTTCTACAAAACATTATCAATCTTATGTTGGGTTACACATACATTTTTTTTCGTGTGTGTGTGTGTGTGTGTGTGTGCGTATAAAAGACAAGGAAGAAGTAATATAAAGTCAAGGGAAAGTGGAAATATGCTTTTCAAAGTTTCTGATAATAGGAGAAAATATCATACCATGCATGTCTTTTAAGTAGATTGTAAGTCAAAGAGACAGTATAAATCTTAAAACAAAAATTAAGATTAAGCAATATTCAGAAAATTAAATATTAATTAACTAAAAATTAAATGTTTCAAAACAATTGAACTAAGAAAAAGTGTTCATGATTGTAAAGAATTACTAAGAATAGAACATGTTTTTTTTTTTTTTTTTTTTTTTTTTTTGCGGAACTGGAGATTGAACTCAGGCCCTTGCACTTGTCAGGGAAGTACTTATTCCACTGAGCCATCTCCACAGCCCCAAGAATTACTAAGAATAAAACATAAGGTAAGTACTGGAATGGCAAATAAATTACCAGCACTTCTAACAGT
Organism: Ctenomys sociabilis; assembly: GCA_004027165.1. Taxonomy (NCBI): domain Eukaryota; kingdom Metazoa; phylum Chordata; class Mammalia; order Rodentia; family Ctenomyidae; genus Ctenomys; species Ctenomys sociabilis. Next base: position 12,531 of record PVKA01025571.1, on the reverse strand, counting down.
TTGGGGATAGGATATTGCACAAAGTTCTAGTATGCCATGGACCTGACAGTGTCCATGACGCTTACTGGTGGCCAGGTGTCACCTGTAGGACTGAGCTACTATTTCCTTGATATCCACCCTGCAGGCCCAGACAGAATTATGACCCATAGGGTGCAGAGTATGCTGATGGAAATATCTTACTGTTGCATACAAAAGAATAATTGAAAGACTGCTGTTGTATACCTCTTTGTCTCCTGTGTTTAATTGTTTGCCCTATTTAGTGGGTTCTTTCTATTCTCATTCATGAAGTTGTGGTCATTTTGCTCCCTCTCTAGAACCTCTTTTAGTGGTCTGTGTAAACTTGGCTTTGTCATCATGAAAGTCTTTAGTTGTTCTTTTTATGGAAGTATTTCACTTCTCCATTTATACTTGAAAGAAAGTTTTGCAGGGTGTATCAGTCTGGGATGGAATTTTTTTTCTTGCAAGACTTGTAGAACTTTGCTCCATGCTCTTCTTGACTTGATGATTTGTGAAGAGAAATCTGCCATTATTCTATGGCTTTTCTTTTAAATGTGATCTGTTTCTTTTGTCTAGCAGGTTTCAGTATACTGTTCTTGTGCTGAATTTTGGGATCTTGATTATTATATGTCTGGGAGTGGTTTTAATCAGGTTGATGGTATTTGGAGTTCTATATGCTTCAGTTACCTGAATGTCAGATCATTTCCCCATATATGGGAAAGTTTTCTGCTATTACTTCTGTCCGTATTCTTTTTATATCTTTTGTATTGGCTCCTTCCTTCTCATTGATGCCTATTTTTCTTACCTTATTCATCTTTGCATCGCCTTGCAGATGTTGAATTATTTTTTCCTGCATCATTTAAAGAGATCTTTTCTTACTTTTTCACTAGCTGCAATGGTGTCTTCAAGGTCTGAAAGTCTATTTTCACTTTCATTCAAATGGTTTTGCCAGCTTGTGATTGAGGTTTTGATTTCCTGTATATCACTATGAATCTGCTTCATGCATTTTGTTTCTTTCCTGTATTGCTCAGTCAAGGATTCCATCTTTTTTATATTCTCCTCTCTTTTTTTTAATCAGTGTCTTCTTTAGAAGCACTTAGTACTTTTTCATTATAGTTACCATTTCATTTTTTACTTCAGAAATTATTTCTGATCTGATTTCCTCTATCAGTTCTGCAGTTGTTTCTTTACTTCTGACACTATTATTTCAGAGATTTCAGGTGTGTGATTTCCAATTTCTTCTATGCTAGAGTTTCCTGCATTTGTTCTGAGAATGCATTTTGCTCCTTCTCTTTGTCATTTTCTACATCACTGTCTTCTGACTTTTAGTGTAGAGCCTTGATAGAATCATTACCTTAGCACCAGGTCCAGAAATACCAAGTTCAAACTCGCCCTGGTGGGTGTGGCTTTGGTCTGGCTGCTGTGCTCCACTTCTTCCTGTTGCAGCCTTGGAAGTGAACCCGCTGTACCACTCTGGCAGGATGTTCTTCTCCTGGATCAGCTTGGTTGGCTTTGCCTCTAGCATCTTTGCAGGGAGTTTTGCTGCAGAGTTCCACACCGGGCCTGTATGCTGGGCCTGGGCTCTGGGTTGAATGAGGATCCCACAGGCTCCAGGGGTTCCCAATCACATACTGTGCCTGGGTCAAATGAGAATCTTGAGGGCCCCTGGCAGTCCCACTCACACACAAGGCCTGCATTGAATGAGGATCCAGAGGGCCCTGGGTGGTCTCTAGCCTACTTCTCCTGCTGCAGAGTTCCAGACTAATCTCCTGAGCACCCATACAAGCTCTGGGGTGTATGCCTTGGCTCTGGGGTTTCTTCACCTTTGTGTATTCCAGCTTCTCCTCCCCTTGGCCCAAAATGTAAAAAATTATCTCTCCAATTCCTAAAATATCCAGAGCATAGGGAAGATCGAAAAACAGGACGTATTTGGGAGGTGGAGGCAGGAGGATTCCCAAATTCAAGGTCAACTGAGGCAACTTAGTGACCAAGAGAGACCCTGTTTTAAAATAAAAAAAAATAATAAAGACCAGCTGGGGATGTAGCTGAGCAGGAAGGCCCTGGGGTTCAATACTTTCTATGGGGGAAACAGAAAAAGATATGCATCAACCAGCCAGGACTTAAATCCCAGTTCTGCCCTTAACTCTCCCTGTTAGCTTTTGGAAGCTGTTTATTGTTGCCAAGTCCTAGTTTCTACATCTATAAAATATGGTAGAAGCAATAGCTACCTTGCAAGAGTGTACAGAGTCAATACAGATAATATTTTATATGTGTAATGTATTGGTGATTGTTACGAAAAGCAAATATATGCTTCTTAGTGGATCTCTCTCCCTCCTTCCCTCTCTCCCTCCGTCCCTCCCTCCCTCCCTCCTTCCTTCTCTCTCTCTCTCTCTCTTTCTCTCTCTTTCTTATACCAGGCATAAACTCACAACCTAAGGCTTGCCAGGCAGGCACTTGGGTGCTGAGCTATATCCCTGGGCCTCCTTAGTGGATTTCTACCAGCTATGTAGACACTACTTACACCCAGCTCCCTAATGTACAGTAGCTCCTGGCTTTTAGATTGACTAAACTGATTGAATTTCATTGCTTGAAACATTTGGATAGCAATCAACGTCAAGACCCATCCACTTTATTTATTCTTTTAAAATATTTATTTATTTATTTGATATAGGGCCTCCTTGTGCAGTTCAGACTTGTAGCGATCCTCCTGTCTCAGCTTCCCCAGCATTGGGATATAGGTGTGCACCACCACACCTGGTTTCAGGGCCAGCATAGTGCACTTGGGGGTTCCAGTGCTTGCATGGAATGAAGTCGTGGGGATTGAACTCAGGACCTTTTGCTTGCCAGGCAAGTTCTTAGACTGCTGAACTTTCTCCCCAGCCCCTTTATTCATTCTTGTAGTAATGTTTATTCTTGTCTTCCATACACCGGGCCCTTGTTCTAGGTACCAGGAATGAATCAATAATGTAAACTGAATTCACAATCTCAGGGAGCATGAGTCTTAGTGAGGGTAATATACCAGACACACAAATTACATTGTGGGTTAAACACTGGAAATACTATTTTTAAAAAATATAGGAGAATATTGGAGGAGGAGATTATAACTGGAGAAGGGGTGGGTGGTCAGGGAAGGCCTTGCTGAGAATGTGACCTTAGAGCCAAGAGTTGAAGGTGAGGGATTGTTTTCTGGATTTCATGCAAAGGCCCTGAGGCAGGAGCAGGCTTAGAATGCCTGAGAAGGTGTAGAGACCAAAGTGGCTGAAATGAAATGAGAGTGAGTTGTGACAACGAGAGGCCATCTGAGGGCTTGCAGGCTTGCTTATTGATTTTGTTGTTAATTGTTTATATACTAAACTAAAATATTGTGGGGGGGAGACAAGTGACCCCTTGGTTGTAAAAAGAATTACGATATGTTATGTATAAGCATCAGCTTCCCATGATGAATGCAATTGCTGTGTGCTGCAAACACACATTGCTATAAAAATTTACAGTAAACAAATGGCTCCTGGGGCCTGGCTGCTGGCTAAGGCTTCTGACCGCACCGCACCATGGCCACTCCTCTGTTAGGAGTGCTCCTTCTCCTTGCGTCTCCCTGCCCCTTCCCTACACTTGGCTCTTCTGCTCTGTAGATGCAGCTGCTCCCAGGAGTTCCATCTTTGCCTCTCTCCTTGCCATACACACTCTCCAGAGAGTCGTGGACACTCGCATCACTTCAACTTTTCACTGAGTATTTTGCAGACCTCCAGCTCGAGTCCTGTGTTGCAGACCCACATTCCCAACAATGTTCTGGGCACCTTTTCTTTTTCTTTCTTTTTTAAAATTCCTTTATTTATTACAGTGTCTCGCTACACATCACGGATTCTTTTTTTGTGGGGGTGGGGGGTGAGCTCAGCCGGCCCTGCGGGGAGGGGCTGGCATGGCATGTGGTGCTGGGGCTCGAACCGCGGTCCCTGAGAGGCGCTCTAGACCGCTGAGCTATCTTGCCAGCCCAAACTTTTCATCCAATTTTTTTTTTTTTTTTTGATGGAACCGGGGATTGAACTCAGGCCCTTGCGTTTGCCAGGGAAGCGCTTATTTCACTGAGCCATCTCCCCGGCTGGGCATCTTTTCATGGAGAATCAACTGAAATCTAGAATGTTAATCTTCTTGCCAAAGTGTGACCACCATTTTCCTATATGGGAGCTGTGCATTAGGAAGATTGGAAGTATTTTATAGTTTAACTATAGTGATAAGGAAATCAAGCCAGTTTGTCTTCTTGTTCAAACAGCCGCACATGCTCACATGTCCACGTGTCCTTGTGGTGCTGAACGGTGAGGAGCCAGCGAGCGCCCCACACCCGGGAGTCCACTCTGCACCGCCCACTCTGTGATCACTGTACAAATTCCCATCTGCCAAGTAGGAAAGCCAACAACTTCTGCCATGGCCCCTGACTTCTCTCCTATTCCTTCTTTCTAGCTCCTTCCATTATCTGAAGTCCAAGTTCCTCAGACAATCATCAGCTTCCTCTATGCCAGGAATTGAACTCAGGACCTTGCGCTTGCCGGGCAGCACTTGTGCCGCTGAGCTATCTCCCTAGCTCCCCTAGGTATCTTAATCTTAATTGCTTTGATCTCTTCCACTTCATTGTAATCTCTTGGCAAAAGCACAATCCAGGTTAAATCTGATGCCCCTGTGATTTCATAGCCATCTTTATGCATCAAAATCAGTTGGAGAAAATATATAAAAATTCCTGAGTGTTTTGCTTCTAAACTCATGACCGTGACTTTCAAGCACATTTTGAATGCAGCCAGGCTATGTGCTAACTTCCTAAGTTTTTCATAGTCCTTGTAGTCCTGGACAACTATTTCTCAACCACTTTCCCCTTGACTCTCCAGCTCCTTCACTATCATCATTATCACTGGTGATCTTGAGTCCTATTTTACTGAAGAAATGAAAGCCAGCCAAGGTCTAGACATCACCACCAACTGCACCTTCCACCTAAGCACAGCTGTGCCAGAAATCTCTGTTACCTCATTTGACTATGCATGCCAAACTGAAGCCACCTCCTACCCACACAAGGCACTGTTCTATTAATTCCCTTTCTCACATCATCACATTTTCCCACTATACAGTCTTTCCTATCCCCATCACACATGTACAAAGAGAAATTCTGTCGCCATGATTCTGTCTGTAGCAGATCCTCTAAATTCCACCAGAATAGCCCTGAACTAGTGAACAAATTCAGCAAGGTAGCAGGATACAAAAATCAATACATAAAAATCAATAGAATTTCTGTATACTAATAACAGCCTACAGAGAAAAGATTATGAAAATATTATCTAATTATAGATATTACTTATAATATCTATATATTGCAATAGCTTCAAGAAAAATTACATACTCAGAAGTTAACCTAACAAAGGAAGTGAAAGATATCTGTAACAAAAACTACAGCACCCTAGAAAAAGAGATTGTAGAGGACTGGGGAGATAACTCTGTAGTCTAAGCACCTACCTAGAAAGCACAGGGATCTGGGTTCAATCCCTGGCACCACCTACTGTGTTAAACCCAGGCACTGAGCCCACCATTGAAACTGGGCATGGTGGCACATGCCTGTAATCCCAGTGCTGGGGAGGCTGAGGCAGGAGGATCACTATGAGTCCCAAGTTGCAAAGTGAGACCTGTACTAAGTACATAAATAGATAATTTTTAAAAATTTAAAAAGAGAGAAAATGTAAAGACATCCCTGCTCCTGGATAGGCAGAACAAATATTGTCAAACGCCGCACTTCCAAAACTGATTTATAGATTTAATGCAGTCCCAATCAAAATACCAACAGCTTTCCTCACAGAACTGGAGAAAGCAATCCTAAAGTTCCTACGGGAGCAGAAGAGACCTAAACTAGCACTTCTGGTTAGAAAGAGAAAAGCAGGAGATACCCTGATCCCAAACTTGAAGTTACATTGCAAAGCCACTATGATACAAAGTGAGGGGATGGGGCTATAGCTCAGTGGCACAGCACCTGCCTGGCAAGTGCAAGGTTGTGAGTTCAATTCCTGATACGAAATAGCATGGTACTGAGCAGAGACAGACATAAAGATCAATGGGTCAAAACAGCAGGTGCAGAAACAATACCAAACACATTTGATTTTTATTTTTTTGATTTGTTTTTGAGACAGGGTTTCACTATACAGTTCAGGCTGGTTTTGAACCACTTTGTAGTTGAAGCTGGCCTTGAATTCACAGCAATCCTCTTACCTCAGCGTCCTGAGCACTGGAATTACAGTTTTGTAGCCCCACATCCAGCCACACTCAATTATTTGATCTTTGACAAAGGGGTCCAAAACATACACAGGAGGAAAGCTGCTTTAACAAAGGCTGCAGGGAAAATTGGCTATTCCTATGCAGAAGACTGAGCCTTGATCCATCTCTCACTATGTTCTAAACTAAAATCAAAATTGACCAAAATATAAATATTAAAACAGAAGGGCCAGTGAGATGCTCAGTAGATTAAGTGCCTGCTATGGAAAGTACAGGGACTAGGGTTCTATCCCCAGTCCTGCATACCACAGTGGCCCTGCTCCTGGGGCGGGTTGAGCTGGCGACCAAGTCCAGGTGTGGTGGTGCTCACCTGTAATCCCAGCACTGGGCAGGCTGTAACAGGAGAATCATTACAAGTCTGAGCTGCGTAGTGTGACCCTGTACCATTACATAAGTGAAAACCACAACAAAACCCATAGACAATCTGTAGAAAGGAAAATAGGTAAAACTTTTGAAGACACAGCAAGGGCTTTCTGAACAGAACCCCAGTTGCACAAGAAATAATATCAAGAATCAATAAATGGGGTTATATCAAATTAAAAAGCTTCTGCATGACAAAACAATCAACAGAGCGAAGAGGCAACTGACAGAATGGAAACTTCTTTCCAGCTACTCAGACAGTGAACTGAGCCTAGAGCAGTAGTGGAGAAGGTGTGGCCTGTGCTGCGCTGGGCGCGTGGAGCCTCCCCCAAGATGAGGCCATGGGTTGCATGAGTTGCTTTCGTCAGGTTTGATTGTAGTGCTGGCACTTTGTGATAAATTAGTGGGTCTGAGGTTGCAATTTGTGCACACGGTCTCTGAAAGTTTCACCATCATGGATCTAGAACATATCAAGAAGTAAGATAAACTTAGATCACCTCAAAATAAAAGGCCTTATCAAAAAAAGGGGGGACAGCTGAAATGCATAGATACTTCTCTGAAGAAGAGATACAGTGGCCAATTAGTACATGAAGCCTTGATCCATCTCACACTCAACATCTCTGGCCAGTTGAGAAGTGCAAATCAAAGCAGCACTGAGATCTCATCTCACTGCGAAAGAATGGCTGGAATCAGGAAAGCAAACAATAGCAAATGCTGGCAAGGTTGTGGGGCAAAGGAGCACTCTGGGGCTGTCGGTGGGAACCTGTACAGCTACTGTGGAAGTCAGTGAGAAGATTCCACAAAAACTAAAAATAGAAACCTATTGAACCCAGCTATTCTCCTTCTAGGTGCTTTCCAGAAAGAGTTAGAGACAGCTTCAAATAATCACCACTGTATGGAATGCTATCTTCCATCCTTTGATTTTTGTCTATGAGAGTTTTTTGGTTCAATTTTTTTTTTTTTGGTGTACAGCATACTATTGGATTTTGCTTGTCAATCCATTATGCCAGTCTGTGTCTTTTGATTGGAAAATTGAGACCATTAACATTGAAAGTTATTACTGATACTGACTTATTTCTATATTGCTTCTTTCCAATGATTTGCTTTCCTTCTACTTAACTACTCACCCTACTGGGTGTACTTATTCTATTAGACCATTTGTCATGGTTAGTTAGTTTCATTGTCTAGGACATCCTTGGAAATTTTTTTGAGTATTGGTTTGGTGATCATGAATTTCTTTAAGCGGTCCTTATCATGAAAGCGTCTTTTTTCTCCGTCAACTTTGGATGATAGTTTTACAGGATACATCAGACTGGGTTGGAAACTGGGGATTTTTTAGAGCTTGAAACACTTTGTTCCAGGGGCTGGGGAGATAGCTCAGCAGTTTAAGTGCCTGCCTGGCAACTATAAGGTCCTGAGTTTGACCCCCAGTGTCTCCCCAGCCCACTCTCCAGAAAGAAACATTTCATTCCAAGGTCTCCTGATCTTTATATTTTTAATTACAGAAAAATCTCCTGTAATTGTAATGGGGTTTCCTTTATAAGTGATTTGTTTCTTTTCTCTTACTTTTTTTTTTAAATGTATTTTTAGTACAGGATCTAGAGGGTGTCACTACATAGATTAGACTCATAGCTTTCCAAATGCTAAGATTACAGGTGCACACCACCACGCCCAGTCTCAGGTGCCACCTAATTGCGTCCTGGGGGTGGGGCTGGCACTGCACCCTGGGGATAAAACTGGCTGCCGCACTCGGCTTCAGCAGGTGCTTTAGTGTGCTGAGCCATCTGGCCGGCCTCTCTGTTGTTTTTGTTTTGTTTTGTTTTGTTTGTTTGTTTTTGGCAGAACCAGGGATTGAACTCAGGCCCTTGCACTTGTCCAGGGAAGCGCTTATTGAGCACTGAGCCATCTCCCTGGCCCCCCTCTGTTTTTAAGATTCAGTTTTCTGTTACATTTTCAGGATTCTGACTATAATGTGTCATGAAGAGGTTCTTTTTGGATCATAGCTATTTGAAGTACTATATGTCTCACTTATCTATGTGTTAAATTCCTTTTCTGTGTTTGAGAAATTTTCTGTTATTATTTCAGTAGACAGGCTTTTAATGCCATTTGTGCTATCTTCTGGTTTTTCACTAATTCTTTTTAATTCTAGATTAATTTTCTTTGCATCTTCTAGAATCTTTTAGATTGTTCATTAACTACCCATCAACAACAACCCTGTCTTATAGTTCTGACATTGTCCTCACATTGGTCATTTTTGCTGCCCATACTTTTGACAGAAGTTTTAATCTGAATTTTCTGTTTGGAGCTTTCTTATGGACTCTAATTCTTTTTTTTTTTTTTTTCTTCTTTTCTTTTCTTTTTTTGTGATACCAGGGATTGAACTCAGGACCCCGTGCTTGCCAGGCAAGTGCTTATTCTATTGAGCTATCTCCCAGGGACCTTTGCTGTTATTCCAGGATTCAGCCACTTGCATTTACTTGGGGGGAGGGGATTGCAGCACATTTGTCCCAGTATCCTGTTCTCTAATGGATTGTTGATGACAAGGTATTCGGGTGTCCCAAGAAAATCAATTAATAGCAATAGTGACGTGATGTGGCTATGATAATGAAATCAGTAACAATGCGAAACTGGATATTGACAAATCCTGGGGACAAATGATTATACCACCCTAAGCCATAGAAAAGGGATATATAACTATAGTATGAACACTAAGACAAACCAAATGGTGACCTACTATAAATATCTACTAAAAACGAATAACTTTACCTATATTAACAATAGAACAGTATTCAATAGCCATAGTGTAGTTACCTAGCTATCTAGAGACTCATAAAGCTTAGTTGTTATACTAATGAAGATAGAGGGAATAGGAGCCACAGAATGAAAATGCAAAATTTGAGGTATTACTCAATGAGATATGAGTAGGAAGGGAGAAAAGTGGGATGGGGGTCCTATTGTGGAGTAAAAGAACAGTCACCAAAAAGGAAAAAAATAATAAAAAGAAGAAAAAGATAAATAGAGCAAAGAATAGGAAACAGAAGAAAGATGAGAAGGAAGAGAAAAATAAGGGGGAAAAGGAAAAGGAAAGGAAAGAAACTAAAAGAGAATAAAGATAAGAACCAACTTCAAGCCCTCAAAAATCCAGTGAAGGAAAAATAAAAACTTTTTACATAGCAAAATTTAAAAAAGTTTGCTGGGCGTGGTGGCGCATGCCTGTAATCCCAGCACTCAGGAGGTTGGGGCAGGAGGATTGTTGTGAGTTCGAGACCAGCCTGAGCTACAAAGTGAGCTTAAGGCCACCCTGAACTGCATAGTGAGGCCCTGTCTCAAAAAAAGACAAAAAAAAAAAAAGGTTGCGTCAATGAAAACATTCCTTTGTTTTCGAGTGAGTGATTTATTTTCATGATCTGCAGCTCTGGATCCAGCCAGTTGCACTTCTCCTTGCCTAGCATTAGGGCAATGGGTTTTTGTTCTGTTTTGATCTTTTTGCAATACTGGGGATCAAACTCAGGACCTTGTACTTGCCAGGAACTATGGCTTTTTGAGATCCCCTTCCTGCACCACAGCCCTTCTGTCTGTTCACCTCAGATTGTGGTCACCGCCCAAGCCCAGGCCCGTCCTCGCTTCCACTGGCAGAAGGGAAATGTCATCACCCCAGAGGTCTCGGCAGGACGTCAGCTGTGGGGTAGGCTAAATGTTCTGTTGGAAGCAATACAGACAGGCACGAGGTCTCTTTTTGTCCTTCTGTCCCTGTGCGTTGTCCTTGTCGTGTTTTTTTTGTTTTTTTTTTTTGTCTTTTTCAGACACTATGCAGTTCAGGCTGGCCTTAAGTTCACTTTGTAGCTCAGGTTGGTCTCGAACTCATAACAACCCTCCTATCTCAGCCTCCTGAGTGCTTTGTCTTTGTCTATGATAAGGTTGGCCCGTCATTCCTTGCCTCTGCTCCCCAGTGCCAAGGGGAAGGGAAATACAGAGCTGGTTGGAATTGGCAGATGTTCTTGCCCTGTCGGAGGTGGGGCTCTGCTTGCTCACATATGGGGGAGGTATACCTTGAGCATGTGACTGGTAACTCTAATTTTAATAGATAAACAAACATATTCCAATTTCATTAATGAAATTTAAGATTTAATTATTTTTCTTTTTTGTCTTTGCTATTACTGTCATGATATCATTCAGAGAAATATTCAAACACCTTTAGGGTTTGAACAGCAATGAATGATGGTAATAGCAAAAGTAAAATTATTAATACTCATTACCATTTATTGAGTATTTACTATTCATCAGACACTTAGCATACATTTTCCTATTTAAATTTCACAATAAACCTATAAAATAATTATAGGTTTGATCTATAGGACAGGAAAGTGAGCCTCAAAAGACAAAGTCAGTTGCTTCTCATTAGTAAGAGATGAAATTCAATCATTGTGCTGCAAACCCTGAATTTGTATAATTCTTTTTTTTTTTTTTCTTAATGTGTTTGGTTGTTGCAGGGTCTCACTATGAAGCTTGGACTTGTGGCATTCCTCCTGCTTCCAGCCTCCCCAGAGCTGGGATTACAGGCATGCACCACTATGCGCAGATTATGGCTGGCTCAGCGCACCCTGGGGGCAGGGCTGGCATGTAATGCAGGGGATCAAACTAAGGTCCCTGCGCTTGCCTCAACTTGCCTAAGCAGGTGCTTTAGTCCACTGATCTATCTTGTCATCCCTGTTTCTTTGTTTTTGAAAACAGATCTCAACACATAGATCAGGCTGTCCTTGAACTTACTATGTAATGCAGGCTGGCTTCTAACTCAGTGTGATCCTCTTGTCTCAGCTTCCGGAATGAAGGGATCATAGGCCTGTGCCACCATGGCCACCTAAACTCTGGACTTTCAAAATGAGTAAACCCTTGTTTGCACCTTGTCTCTGCTGGTCCAGCACCAAGCTGCGTTGCCATTCACGTGTCCTACAGCCCTCTGAGTCTCAGAGCTTTCTGCGTAATGACGCTTTAGAGAGTTGTTGAGAAACTGAAAGAAGAGAACTGTATACACTATGCTGTGCAGCTGACAGCCCATCCGAGAGTGCTGGCTGACTGTCCCTTTCTGCTGAAGCCCTTTTCATGCTCTGTCCCCACCCAGTGTGGAGGTGCCTTAGAGAAACCCTAACCCAGGCTCATGAGCAGCATGCTGTGATACTCTGTGGAGGACACGCCCTGGAAGGGGCAAGCAGAGGCTCCTGCCTCTGTGTGGGAGGAGGGAGACGGGGTGCACGTCCTAGGACAATCTCTACAGCTCAGAGGCTTGGGGGCATTGGCAGGTGTGGTGCTGTCGTCTGCTGGCCAGACACTCCCCAGTCACGTCAGACCTTGTGGAATACTTGCTGACTGGGACCTTCCTCCAGCTCTACTCGCTCTGCTATTCTGTGCTATTGTCCCTGGCCCTGCTATGGGGACGGAGGGACCTCAAGCTCCCTCTGTCCCCAAGGAAGAAGCGAGGACACAATCGGTGGCACTGGACAACAGTGGAAGGAATGGTGAAGGTGGTCCTCACGTTCACGGGCATCTTGGGTGAGCTCTTCTACCCCCCGGGGTGAACAGGACCAGGCTGGTGGATTGGGAGGCCCCACAGCGGCCGTTTCTGTTCAAGGACAGCTGGCAGCACATCACCATGTACTCCTTCTTTATGCTCAGCGGCGTGGTGGACATTGTCAGCCAGAGGCATCTGGCGCGGCAGAACGTGAAGCTGGAGCGGGCCGCGGAAGCCCTGGCCTTCTACGTGGTGGTGCTGCTGATGGCTACGCACATTGAGAACAGGGGCAGCGTGGAGATCCGAGTGCACGTCCTGTTCATGCTGCCCACCCTCCTGGTAGCCCTGGCGCTCAGCATCGAGGTCTG
>PVKA01025570.1:0-32818 GCA_004027165.1 Ctenomys sociabilis | reverse complement strand
GGTGATAAATAACTTGCAGGTGTCAGACACACAAAAGAATTATGTGTGACTGACCTGGGAGGAGATAAATTCCATGTCCTTGCTGATGGCCAGGAGATGTGCCTTTAAGTGCCAAAAAAATTAGCGTTCTTTCTCTTCCTAATAGTCTCCGATAGTTTTACCAGATTTATTAAAATAAGATTTTCTGGGTGTTTTTTTTCCCCCTTCTTCTATTCACTGGTAGATTGTGCTCTTTAGTATCATTTTACATAATTTAATACAATTTGTTCCATCCATTGATTTTCATGGGGATACAAGCTGTTCGTTTGTGAGAGAGCTGGCATAGGCAGGAGTGTTGGCACTGAGGGCCCTTGAGGAGCCCAAAGTTCGGAGGGGCCTCGGCCATCTTGAAGCAGGTTTAGTCAGGCCCAGCTTCGAGGCCTGCTCCTGTCGCCTCGTGGGGACATGGGCAGGGGCTCCTCAGTCACCTCACAGGGCGGGGGTGCACGGTCCTCTGTGAGGCATGCAGGAGGGGCCTCCCCCCAAGTGTGCAGGCTGAAGGAGAAACACAGGTGCTTCTTGATGACTTACACAGAAGGGAAGGTAATGCTGAGCGGATGTGGCGTCATGGCGACCGCGCCGGAGTAGGGACCCAGCCAGCAGCAAGCAGGCCGTCTGCCAGCTCCCCAGGTGGCACTCCATTCTGAGGCCCACCCCCACTTGTCTCTATGACACCAGGTTATAGATATTAGAAGAATCAGCCAAACCCCTGACAGGCAGGCACAGTGATGACAGAGGCAGGGATCTGTTGAGGTCTCTGGCCTCAGTTCAGCTGGGCCTCGGCTTCTTCTTCCCTCTTGCTGGATCTTTTTCACATAGGGGTCTCCTGGCTACTCCCCAGTCCTACTCCCTGTGGGCTTCTCCAGCCAGTCTGTGTTGCTGGGGAGATGATTACACTCCCTGAACTTTTCTTATCATGCTGTATCCTATTGGCCTCCAGTATAGACCATAGGTTGAGGAATATGTTAAAATATAGATGACCCTTCCTTTTTCCCTCTTTCCCTCCCTCTCCTCTTCCCTCCCTCCCTTCCTTCTGTCCTTTTCCCTCCCTTTCTTTTTCTCCTTCTCATCCCTCTCCCTTCCCTTTCTTTCCCCTCCCCTCCCTTCCCCTCCTTTCTCTTCCCCTCCTCTACTCTACCCTACCTTCCTTCTTCTCCTCCTCTTCCTTCACCCCCCTCCTTTGTTCCTTTTACCTTCTCCCTTTCCCTCCTCTCTCTTTGGTTCTGCAGTTCCAGCTTAGGGTCTTGGGAAGTTGGGGTACATACTCTAACCCTGAACTCCACTTCCAACCCCTAGATGAGTTTTCAGACTCTAGGCTGCAAAATAAGACAAGGGGACTCCACTTTGGCCTCCTCTGTGCTGGGTGACTTTGGACTGGTTGTTTCATGTCCTTGGCTCTGTGTAGAGGCTTCTTCTATAGCCCCTCTGGCTCCTGGATTCTGTGAGTGCTGGGCTGAAACAGACAGGGAACAGAAGTTCTCTTGCATTGCATTTTTCCCAGTGTCATCTTGGCTCTGAGGGTGCCCTGAAGACAGGAAGTGACAGTGAGCATGAGGGTGATCTTGTGGCCCTCCACAGGCTGGACAGTCAGGAAGGTTGTGGTCAGGGGCAGGGGTATGTTTATGTTTAGCTGCTGATTTTCTGAGCACCCATCATGCCTCTTTCCTGTTTTTGCTTCCTGTACAGAGGGGCCTGGGGATGTTGGCTGTCATGTCACACTGACAGGCAGAGATGCAGCCCCCTCTCTGGGGTAAAGGCCTCTGCACCAGGGTGCCCCAGACAGAGATGAATCATCTCCTTTCCAGCACCCCTGGGGGACCGCTAAGTAGGCCAAATGAAATGATCTGCGCTGGCCTCTGGCCAGGGCAGCAGGGCTAACCCTTGCCTTGCAGGAGCGCCTAGGGCTGGAGGGTCTGTCGCCAGTCACAGCTGCCTGTTACAGTGCTAGCCCTGGCGCCCTGTCACCATCCCACTGAGGACCTCGGGGGCCTCCTGCCTGCCCCTCCTCTTCCCAGCACTGAAGACATTCACAGGGTTGCAGTCTGCCTCCACCTGGGCCCAGGAAGAGGGATGGGGACACACACAGTACAAAGCTCCAGTCCTGCAGGAAGCACTTGACAAGCACCTACTGAGTGCCCTGCCTCAGGAGAGGGGAGTCAGAAAAGAATGGAGATCAGGCCCTGCGCGTCTGCTAGGATTGCCATGCTGTCCTTACAACTGTACTGTGAAGCGGGCATCCTCATTATCGTCATGGTGTAAAGGAAGAGCCGCAGCTCGGAGAGGACACATGATTACTCAAGGGTGCAGAGTTGCTAGTAGGCTTTGCTTGTGGCCTGCAATGGGCTGGGCATTTATCTCTGCTCACCTGACACTCCCGTGCCACGTAGCAGCCAGTGCAGCCAACATTTACACATAGGGAGGAAGGCTAAAGGCAAAGGAGGGGGAGGGACCCTCCTACCCAGAGGCTCACGTGAGACCAGCAGAATGGACCCTGCTGAGCTAGAACCGGATGGAGCCAGGGGGTGGTGGCACACTTCTGTAGCCCCAGTACTCTGGGAGGCTGAGGTAGGAGGATTGCAAATTTGAGCCCAACTTGGGCAACTTAGGCGCTTAGTTCAGGCCGTGTCTCAAAATAAAATAAAGAGGACTGGGGATGTGGCTCAGAGCAAAGGCCTTGGGTTCAATTTCTAGTACTGAAATAAAAGAAGAATCAGCATGTGAGAACCACTGCAGGTAGGGAGCAGCTCTGTCCCTGCTCCTAGAGGCACCCACACAGGGGAAAGGGGAAGGGATGGCTCAGGTAGGACTTGGGGAAGTGGGAACTTGGAAGCCAGACAGTCTCAAGGGAGGGAGGTGTCCTTCTATTTACAAGATCATCCCTGGAGGTCCAGTGTAGGAGGCACAGCTGGCACCTCAGGTGGGCTCAAGGGGCTCGAGGGAGGAGCTGTGCATCACTCATTCATGCGCTTGCTGACTCATTTGTTCACTGAAGCATGCACACTGGGCACCTTGTATGTCTCAGGTATTTTCCAGATTGGGGTGAGAGGAAGAGGATGTGTCATAAATAAAACAGCCAGAGCCTAGGCTCTGAATGAGATGTCGTGAATGTGAGTGTGTGTGTGTGCGTGTGTGTGTGTGTGTGTGTGTGTGTGAGAGAGAGAGAGAGAGAGAGAGAGAGAGAGAGCGCCCACGCCTGTGCACACATCCCAGCATTTGCATGGCTGTGTGTGCCTGGGCATACAACAACATGGATTTCCTGGAAGAGAAAGGGGACCCTGGGCAGCAACCAGAGCAGGCTGAGCCTCCATTTGAGCCCTGGCCTGTAGACCTCGCCAGCAGCTTGTGCTGAGAGGGGAGCTTTGAAAACTCCTCTGCTCCCTAGAAGCCCCCCCTTGGCACAGCCTGCTTCCCTGCTCCCTATTCTTCCTGTTTTAGGGGTTGTTTCTGCCTTCACATACTGGCTGGGGCATTTTCAGGACTCCCCACTCCCAGGCCCAAGGTCAGCAGAAACGGATCCCCAGGGCTGCAGGTGAGGCCAGGCTGGGCACCACAGGGAGGCTTCTTTTTATTGCTCACCCAGCCACTTGCTGAAAAATTAATTTGCAAATGAATCACATTTATTGAGACCTTCTGGATTGGGTAACAGATGCAGCCTGGCCTGTTCCAGAAGACCATCC
Organism: Ctenomys sociabilis; assembly: GCA_004027165.1. Classification (NCBI taxonomy): domain Eukaryota; kingdom Metazoa; phylum Chordata; class Mammalia; order Rodentia; family Ctenomyidae; genus Ctenomys; species Ctenomys sociabilis. The sequence goes on along the minus strand of PVKA01025570.1, from coordinate 29,102 downwards.
AGAGAAGAAATCCGAAAGCAGTCAGTGGACAAAAGGAGGCCTGCTGGCCGAGCCCCGCTCCCAGCTTGAACTCCTCATTGCAGGCAGGTTTGTGCTTGGAAGGCTCCCCGGAATGCAACTGGGGCTCCAGGCCCCAGCCTGTGAGGGCTCCTGGAGTGGAGGCTGGGCTGGGCAGCCCTGCGCTCCCAACCAGCTCTCTGGATTGGTTCTCCTGTAGCCCCTCCGAAACAACCAGGAGTCCGCTCTCCCCTCCCTGGCCATCTGCTCGAAGCATCTGGTGATCAGGTGCAAGCCCCACACCGGAGCATTCAAGCTGAAATGTGCAGTCACCTTGCCACCCACACTGGCTCTTGCTACGGTGCCAGGCTGCCCCTCTTTGTGTTGGGGAGAACAGTTTGGGGAAGGAAACCCAACTGCTGGCGCCAGGAGTTCACCACGGCTGTGCCAAGATCCTGCAGCCCGAGGCTAGCCCAGTCTCCAGACCTGGCTGTCCCCTCCCACCAGGATCTGGGACCACCTCTTTAACACAGGGCTGGGGCTTTCAAGAGCAGACATAAGACTGTTCTAGGATGTTCTCTGTACCTGGCTGATACAGCATGTGTCTACGATATTTGGGTTCTGCCGTTAACAAGAAATGGACAGCCCTGTTATGGTAAGGTCTCCACTTGTATTTAATAAAGAGTTCCTCCCAATGCCACCATTGTTGACTATGAGTGAAAAACACTCTTTAGGGGGTATTCTCAAGAGTCACCTCTCTAGGAGTGGAGAGGAAGCTTGGGACCTGCTCTCATGGCCACTTCCTTCTCCTGCTCCAACCAAATGCCTGGGGGGGGGGGGGCGTGTAAGCACTCCTAACGTTGAAATACCCTTTCCTTTTCCAAGAAGAACCCATCGTGTTTCTCGAGCCACTGAGGTACTGTTGGTAACAAGGACTTCCTGCAGGAAGATGTGTTTTGTTTCCTACAAACGTGGCCCCATGTGTCACCTCCCTAAACAAAGGGGGGTAGAGGAAGAGGGAGCCTGTCCTCCCCGGGTCTGGATTCACTGAGCATTGAATTTACAGAGCTTCTCTCCCGGGGGGCGGAGGCTACAAGGTAAGGGTTTTCTCCAAAAGGAGAGAGAGAGAAGCCTCAGTTAAACTGTGAAAAATAGTTTATTGGAAGCACTCACCTTTTTGTTTGTTTTTAATTGCTCAGTGTGGTCTTAAAGATGAAAGTAATATCCTCCTATAGGCTGGGGATACATTCTCTGTTTCTCTTTCTAGATTAGCTATAGGTATTACTCCAGAGTGTTCTTACATGAAGAAACAATTTTATTAGAAACCAGAAGTCCTGCCCAGGTCTAATCTCTGTGTCCCTGTCTTATCTAATAAGCCTTGCAGTTTAATGTTGCTGAAGGAACTGCCTGCTGAAATTAGCAATACGTTTTGTTCTTGAAAGATACACAGAAATAAAGACATCAAAATCTTCAGCTACTTTCATCCATTCACCTCATTCCAAAAGAATCTTCTTCAGATCATGTAGAAGACTAAACTCATCAGAATGGGTGAGGAGGGGTGTAAAGCCCTAAATTCCAGAATAGCCCTTGATGAGCCGGGCATGGTGGCGCATGCCTGTAATCCCAGCACTCGGGAGGCTGAGGCAGGAGGATTGTTGTGAGTTTGAGACCAGCCTAAGCTACAAAGTGAGCTTAAGGCCAGCCTAAACTGCATAGTGAGACCCTGTCTCAAAAAGACAAAAAGACAGAATAGCCCTTGATGCATCCATCTGCCAGCATCTAGCTAGCTACCCATTTGTTTTTAGATGTTCCTAAAGCAGACTCTTTCCAGGAGGTGACTGAGGAGGAAAACAATTTTGATGGTGAGACTTTTGAAACTTTCACAACTTCGTAATACACCCAGTTCCTTTGGAGAGAAAAATACAACAGCCAAGACTCCCGATCTTGGATACCAGAATGTATGAGAGATGGGGTGGTTCAAAGGTATAGAAGTGGAGACTAGTTTCTGACAGAATCCAGCTTTTAAGTGTTTCTGTACAATGGCTCCAGTATGTCTAGGTTAGAGTTTAAACACACCCCCGTAGATCTTTGATTTCAAACATGTATTTTTTTTCTTCCTCCTTTCTAACCCACACATCGGTGTAGCATGTGTGCTGTTTCCCTTGGGAAGGGCTGCCCGCTCCACCTCCACAGCCTCCCTTCCAGTGGCTTGGGCTACGGGGAGGTGGCTGCCATGGCATCCTGGTGCTGCTTGGCAAGCCACCCCTGCTGGCACTGAAGTCCCCATGTCATTCTCTCTCGCCTCTTGGTTGAGCACAGAGACAAGGTCCCCTTGGCTTAAGGCGCGGCGCTGGCTTTCTCCGATGGTTGTGCCGTAAGTTAGCAGGATAAGTTTGACAGTAATTTAATTTTCATTGACAAATGCTGTCATAATATTGAGAAAAAAGTGAGATATTGTATCAACAGTAGTGGTCGACGCTCAGCCAGTCATATGGACCGGGCGAACACCATATGCTTCCTCCAATCCCGCCTTGGAAAGCTCTGGCTAAGAGCTTGACAAGCTTAAGATACCAGTCAGGAAAAGCGATTACCCTTGAGAGAGAGGTTCTTGCCATGTTTCCAGTTTCCTAATTTCCTAGGAGGAGAAAAAAGGCAACCGCTTTTTCAGTGTCAGCCAACATGCACCTTACTCCCAGTCAGGGCAGCCCCTCTGGTGGACCTCAGCAGGTGTTTTCCAAAGAGTGCCTGTCTCCCATGCACTGAGGCCAGTGGCAACCAAGCCGACTCCTCACCAATACCCTCACACGATCAAGAGGTCCTGGAATGCTGAAACACCGCTGGCTTCCTGCTGCTCTACATTTGCCTCACCTCTGGTTCTCCCCACTTAATGCAGTGAATGCTGTACCCACGGGGTGGGAGGCTAAGATTAAATCAGTACCCACATGACATACTCAGATTCCACCCAGAAGGGGGAATGTGACTTTTTTTTTTTTGAGGAGTACAGCTCAGGAGGGCTGAATCTCCAAATCCCCTTCCGGGGCAATCAGACCTGGGAGATTCCCTGTGAGTGTTGGTGTACCTGGATGTGTGTGTGAGACTACAGTCATGGCCCCAAACTCAGCTGGAAAAATTGTGAGAAAAAGGAGCAAATCAGTCTTAATTTGCTCTGTTTTCATAGCATTGGGTTTATTTTAAATTGGCTACTATACATAGAAAAATCAATGGATGAGTAAAGTTGCAAACAGCTTGGGAGAAAAATCTGTGTGTGTGTGTGTGTGTGTGTGTGTGTTGTGTGTTTAAGGGCACACCCTCCCCGTGCACATCCGGCTGTTGTCCTTGTCTGGCTTGCCAGATATTCGGGGACCTTCCATTCTCTGAAGGATTCCCATCCCAAATACCGCTAAGTAAAGAAACAGGCATATGGCGTGTGTTGGAGATGGCTCAGCATTGGCACAGGACACTGTCGTGGTGAACAGGTATCTGGGAAAGATGACAGTCCCATCCTGTTCTTTTGGAGCTTATCATTTATTTGGATTTTGTTGTCGCTGTTGTTGTGGCTTTGTGTTTATTATTATCTTAACAAAGAGAGGGAGAGTGTGTGGTTCGCAGAACTGGGCACGGGTACAACCACTTGCCGACATGGCTCCCTGCCTACGCCCAGAGCTGTCTTTCTTGTGAGCACTCTGGTCTCACCATGGATGGATTCTCAGCCATCCCTGCACTTAGGCCGGGAGCATGGACCACACTGGGTATAAAGGGGTCGTCTAAGCCCAAGTGGTTCTTGGAAGGCAGGGAGAAATCCTGGGTGTGGCCGGCAATCTCCAAAGAGCGTGTAGACTTGAAAATGCAGGGCAGATTGGAGGAGCAGCTGCCCTCCTTGTGGATGGCATCCGTTGGTGGCTGCGTAAAGAGAAGTTCCGGACTGCCTCCCATTACCATTTCATTATGCGACAGCAGATCCATACACAGATCCATACGCTGCTTCTTGGATGCGGTTTCCAAACACAGCAGGATTCTGTGGAGCGCGCTTGCTTCCTCCCCTGCCTGCTGGAGACTCAGCTCCCGGCCATGTGCTGTGTCTGAGCAGGTGGCTGCAGCTCTCTCTGGGCACCCCAGGAGATGGGTGCAGCCCTTCTTCTGTGCTGTTGGAGTACTGCACAAGGTCCCTGCAGGGGCAGAGTATTCCAGAAGGAACTCGGGAGAGAGTATACTAAGAATAAACCCTACTGAAGGACATCTCATATAGGTAGCTATGGGCTTTGGATTCTTGCTCATCAGGGTCTGCAAAGTGGTGGGTGAACACCAAAAATTGGTGACCATCTAACTGGAGTTGCTTTTCAACTCTCAGCCTAGCCACCAGCATTTGAAAGATAAAGGGAATGGGATGATCTGGGCTGTGTGCGCCGGGCCCATGATGGGTGGCCAGCTGGCTTCTGGTGGTGTTCTTTAGGAAAAGCCAAGAGGGCGGGGGACCAGGTCCTGGGTCTCTCCACGGTTGCTGTGGTGTGTACCTCTTCTCATTGAGTGTCCATCCCTGTATACCTCAAGGCATTGCTTATTATTTTAAAAATGATAATTTTGCATGTTTTTTGAGCAACAGTCTCTTCCTCCTTTTTTTTTCCTGAGAAATTAAGAGATAAAAAATCACCTTTAGGTTTAAGAAGTCAAAGGGTTGGTGGCATAGAACATTATTATTTCTCCCCACTTAAAGTTTGTTCTGCTGATTTAGGGTGAAATCTGGGAGAGAATCCCTTTAAAATAATACAGGACTTTTTATGTGCCTTTGAGTTTAGAAAAAATAGAGCCTCAGTTTGGTCGTGTGTGTCCACATAACAGTCAAAACTGCAAACAAAACTCATTTAGAAAGGAATCTTCTTCCAGACATGACTCAGACTGCTCCAAGTCCAGAATGTGGGAGAGCTGTCATCTTTCTTTCCCTGCCCCTTCTCTCCTCCCTTGCCTTCTCCCATGCACCTTAGACACCCAGGTTTGGGTGGGCCTGGACTAATAGCCATGGAAGTCATGATTCCCTTGAGCTTGTTGGTTCTCCAACCCTCCAGTGTGTGTGCGTGTGTGGTGGGGGAGGGCGGCGGAGCACGCCCTATAACTCAAGGATTTTGTTACCTCTGGCTTCAGGTTGTTTTGTATTTTGCTGTGATCTTTTGGGCTTCCTTCCACAGGGGCTCACATCTAGACCTTGGGGAACCCTCTTCATCTACTCCCGTAAGCTAGAAACAGAGCTGTGCCCTACACATCACTGCTCGCCCTCCCCCCTTCTCCCTTCTGCAAAGCTCAGGCTAGTGAAGGCCTCACGTCTCACTGATTCTAAAGGACTCAAGTCAGGCACACCTGGAGGCTCTGCTGACTAGGCCTGAAGGGAGGAAACAGCCCCGTTCTTCCACCGTGGCAGGATTGCTGGTGATCGCAGCATGCCCACCCATTCCTTCCAGGGAACTACTCGACTGCAGCTCTCTGCTTCTTCAGATGCAGTCCTTCTATAGCCTCTAATTGCGTCTTGGCGTGCAGTTGCAGACACTTATTTGCCAGTCCTGTATCTCAGTTTGGATAAAACAGGCACCCGTCCTTCTTTGTCACATGGCCAGGATTTTAGAACCTCCTCCTAAAGAGTGACAGAAACGCATATTTTAACACCCTGTAGACTTGATTGTCATGAATCCCTGCTTAGAATCCAAACTCAAATCTCATTTTTTTTCTAGAGTCTCAGCCCTTGTTCTCTTTAGATCCTTGGTGAGAGCTGAATTTATTAGTTTTCCACTTATAATAACGCTTCTGGTACATAAAAATTGATTGAGCTAGTTGCCTCTCACCTCGCTTTTCTAAGAAAGGCCGTGTCTTTTTTTATGGTGAGGATTTAGACAAAAGCAGCAATGTATTTCTAAGAGTTTTATGTAAGACCAGTATTAGGTCCACAAAATAAATGGTCACTTCACTCTGTCTTTCAGCTTTGGGGGGCATATTTGGGACATCACGTGTGCCTGCCTCATGACCCACCTAGAAGCAGCCCATGCTTGTCCTGAAGGTTTCTTTCTGAATGCTCTAGTCTACCGCAAACAGTCATATACTAGCTACACTATTTTTGTTGTTGTTGATGATGTTGGTCCTGATCTCTTGAGAGTTCTGAGGACAACCCTGATGGAAGGTCAGAAAACCCTGGCCTTCTCTATTGTCCAGATCCAGTTCAGTGCTCTGATTTTAGTGCAACTCCTGTGTCTGTCTTGATGACCTCTGACATGAACATCTAACACTGGTTGTACCTGTAGGCTTTGGAGAAGGAGATCTCTTGGATTATTTTAAGGTAGCAATGGGCCAGAGAGCAAAACTTTACATACCTTTAGGGTCAAGAATAAGATATATTGCATGCGAAGCAATGAGCTCTATTTCCATGTTATTCATTATTTTCTTCAGGTATTCCAAAACTATTGAGCTCTCATGCTTAGATTTTGTATCATTAATTTCATAATTTTCATATGCTTTATTATATAGCTTCCAATTTTCTCCTAAACTCTCTTATTATCTATTTTCTTAAGTATAACACTTATTTTAAAGTTGATAACCCAATACTCAGATTTCTGCTCTTATAATTTTTCATCTGATTGTCCATCCTTATTTTTGTTCATTTGTTCTAATTTCCTAAGGTGTCTGGCAACTTTTTATTCAAATAAAATAATAGAGCTTTGTGAATATTTTATGCTTATAGAACTTTTTAATCTGATGTTCATATAAAAATAAAATATCTAGGTGTGGACTATAGATCAAAAGATTAAAACATTGATCATATATGCTATTTTTAATGTTACATTAGCCACATTAAGTAAGAACAAAGAAAATTCAGATACAAAAGTTACATTTATTATTATATAGGTCTTGCTTTATCTTGGTCTTAACTATCCAGCAGAAAAGTATTAAAAACGAGGTATAAAAAGTAAAGCCAGATTAATATGCTGAGCTGTAAAAGTCTCAAGTCAACAACTTCTGACATTGCCAGTCCTACGGAAAACCCACTACTATTATGGACTACTGGACTATATTGGATTATTTCCCTGAATTCACAGACCTACAATATTTAAATAGCAATGGAATACCCACCTCTGACAAAAATAACCAAAAAAGGGATACAAATGAAGGACCATTTTGTATCTCTATATATAAAATAGGATAAATACACAGCTACTTTCTCTTAATTCAATGAGAAGAAAGATTTGTACTAATAGTGTTTGTTCACAATATCCTGTCTGCATCTTGTACTATGAATAACCACTACGAAGACAACAATATGCAATATATTAATTATTGAAATTGTCCCACTAATCAGTTTTGAAACTGTCTCATTGCTATTTGTTTCTCAATAAAATTAAATAAAAAACAAACAAAGAAAATTGATTTTAAGATAGGGGATATAGTTCAGTGGCATAAATGCCTACTGGCAAGTGCAAGGTCCTGAGTTCAATCCCTGGTACTATAAATAAATAAATAAGTAAATAAATAAATAAGATATATATTCAATCTGGTATGTCTAGAAAATCATTGGACCGTATATCCAGCACAAATTATTAGTTAGATATTTTACACACTACTTGTGGTACCAAGTCTTAGAAATCCAGTGAATACTTTATGCTTATAGAACTTTTTGGTTCTGACAAAGCCATATCCCAAATTTCCACTTGGCACATATGATAAGCAGCCACCCTCTTGGCCAGTTCAACGATCATGTTATAATACTTCAGGGAGGATTTACTTTGTTTCCTGATGTTCCAGCTTGTGCTTAGACGTTTTTTCAAGTGCCATACAATAATAGTTAGAGCTTTGTCCGAGGTGGGTGAGTCTAGAGTGTGTGATTCATTCATAGTACAATGCTCAGGCTAAGGGTGCTAGGATTAAGGGTGGGCGATAGCTAAATCAGTCTACTGACTGGTTTGGCACCATCCTAGTCCTGGTAGTCTGGATACAATGTAAGGGACAGAAAGAGGTTGACATTAACTGTTCCTGTCTTTGAAGCCACCTTGCCTTGAAGCTAGCCCATTATGAACTCAAACCTCCACAAAATGAGCTAAACAGAGTTTCCTTCCCTTTGACTTCAAGTGTTAGGAATTTTGTCTCAGCAACAAGAAAAATAACTAAGGGAGAAAGTTGGTACTGAGAGCAGTGGGGTCATTTCTGTGGCTAAGCCTGATCATGTGGTCCAAAAGCCTTTGAAATTGGCTTGTGGGAAAACTTTTTAAAGATTCAGGGATATGTACTAAAAAAGAAGAAATGAAACAGCTTTGGCTATACTTCATGGAAGATTCTGGTTAGAGTTCATAAGACCAGGCCTGGCAGGTTTCTGCTGGGAAGAAGGAGTGCAGATGTTGTTGGATTACAGATAATGTGTGTTATGGCTTTGCAGAAAGTTTGCCTGCATTTTTCTCATGCTTGAGACTGTTATTCAGGTTGTTGGACTAATTAATCTTATGGAATAATTTCAATGCAGTCCTAATGTTGAGGTAGTGGCATGGCTACTGTCTGGGACTTTTAGTGAGATTTATTTGAGAATCAAAAGCAAGGAGCCAAATACAATGATTTAAAATGTTTTGAGTTTAGCCAGAAAGGAAGCTCCAGGAAATCTGTGGACTGTAAAAATAGAGCAGAGGAGATACTGGTTACTATGAAGGAACAGAAGAATAGACAAGATGACCTGAGGGCCCAACAGGAAGCAGCAGGACTTCACCTTTTGTAGCCTAAAAATTGCTAACAGGAAAGACTTTGGCTTGAAAAGAGAGTCTCAGATCACCATGTTCCTGGATGGGATCCTAGGAAAGTTGTTTCTTGGGATTGGTTTACAGGCCCTGGACCCCTATGGTCAAAAGAAAAGGAAGTCTGGCTACTGCTTCTGTGGGCAGCAGCCCTTGCCATCATCCACATGGCAGTGGTTTTAGGGCTATGCAGAATGCAAGAATTGTGGGGCCTGGAAGGCTTCCACCCAGATTTCAGAAGACCTAGGCAGTGTGCTCCTGGGAGGGCTGTGTGTTCCTGGCAGGGCCATGTGCGAAGCTGTGAGGGGGAAGCCAATGCTGCAGTGGGGATTACAGGACTTTGGGTAAACCAGGAACCTGGATTGTCTGAGGAAAACAACAAAGCAGGAGCAGAGTCAACCCCAGAGAGAGAAGCCATGGGACCTACAACCTCCAGCAATTCCATGGGGGTGTAATCACCCAAGCCCTTTAGTGCTGACATCTTGCCACAGCTTGTTTTGGGTGTTGTACATGGAAATACAGAACTTCATGTTTTCTTGGTTGGATGTTAGACTTGCTTTGGACCTATTCCTTTGTATCTCCATTTGTAATTTTTGTCTATCTTGCACCATTGAATGTTGGAAGTGTTTAATTTCCCTTTCATTTTAAAAGGCCTTGCAGCTAAGGGTTTTCCTTAAATCTTAGAGGAGACTTTGGACTTGGACTTTTCAGCAATGCTGATATTGTTAGTTCTTTGACCACTCTTGGAGATGGACTGTATGCTTTTGCATAAAGGGATGTGCTCAACTTTTTGGGAGACCAGGGGCAGAATGTTATGGCTTCTGTTTGTATGTTCCTCTAAAGCCTCATGCATGGGGCCAGGGAGATGGCTCAGTGGAATAAGCATTTCCCTGGCAAGCACAAGGGCCTGAGTTCAATCCCTGGTTCCACCCCCCCCCCAAAAAAAAAACCCTCATGCAATCATAGGTGGGCCTTTTTCAAATGTGGCTAAATCCAGAGTATGTGATTAATTCTTGGTACAATGCTAGGATTCTGGGTGTTAAGTTTAAGAGTTGTGATTACTAAATCAGTCCGCTGATGGGTTTGGCACTGCCCTAATCACAGTAGCCTGATGCAGCATATGAGAAACTTGTCTTTCCTCTTCTTGCTTTATTATTTTCTGACTTCCATAAACTGTTCAAAGTCACCTTGCCTTGGAGTCAGCTGATTATGGACTAAAACATCTCTAACTGTGGACTAAACAAACCCTTTTCCCTTCAATTTTGTGTGTGGAGTATTTTATCTCATCAACAAGAAAAGTAACTAAGGTATATATTACATTAAGCCAATCAGAAATTGAGTAGATGCCAAGGGTTCAATTACTTCCTGTTGCTCTTACTCCTACTGTGCTCCTTCTGAGGTCACTACTACTGAATGCCTGTGATGCTCAACAGTGAACTACATTTCAAAGCCCTGGATTCCAGTTCTTGTCTCCTTGATCCCTTAGACTTTTATTTTGTGGAACCTGGGATTAAACTCAGGCCCTTACACTTGCCTGTATTCCACTGAACCATCTCCTTGGCCCAGTTCCTTAGACTCTAACAGTTAATTTATCTTAGCATCCTATAATCTCAGCATCCAGTTGTGAATTCCAGCTCATGGGTTTATCACTGTGCCTCTTTTTTTTAGAGGCCTTGAGGCCATGCCTCTTTGATATCTCTGCCTTATTTACTAAAATGACTTACAGATGCAGGTACTTTTTAAAAATTCAGCTTTCCTAGTTTTTATCAATAGGACAATTGATTTGGTACCAGCTATAGTCAAAAGTAAAAGAAAACCAGCATCTTAATTTATTGAAACCACAATTTTCTTTTTGGCAATCAGCACTGTTTCAGGTTTTGAATAAAAAGAACTTTTTCTTCTAACTTGGCACTCAAGATCCTTAGGGTCTTAGTCTGCTTTGTGCTGCTACAACAGAATACCTGAGGCTGAGAACTTTTTGAAGAGATTTATTTTGCTCACCATTCGGGAAGTACAAGAACACAGAGCTGACATCTTTGCACATCTATCAGTGTTCTCAGGGCTGATAGCCCTCACCACAGTGGCAGGAGTATTGTAGGGACAAAGGGACATAGGAAGGCAGGAAGCAAGAGATGGGAAAGTATCTAGACTTTTTTTTAAAAAAAAATAACTACCTGCTTTCTTGGGAGCTAAGCTGCTTCTACCAGGTCTGACCCACACCCTTGAGACAGGGCTAATCTCATCTGGAGGTAGAGCCCCTGTGATATAATTAACTTCTTAAAGGATCCACCAAGCAGACACTGCCTTACCAGGGACACAACCTCAAGCACCCGCACCTCCAGGGATCCACAGCATTTTGGGGATGAGATTTTTTCTTGTTCTGAACATTGGAAGATTGTGATTATGAAGCTATTATTACTAAGAATCAAGGCTAAGATTTAAACCAATCTTACCTTCATCCTCATCCCAAGAATGTCCCATCACACAAACCTTTCAGCCTGTGTGGAGGGAGATTTGCTGACCTGGTGCTGTATGGTGTCACCGGAATAGCTCCTTGACATTGGGAAAGTGGAAAAATTACTCCAGGCAAAAATTCAGGGTTTCACAAGACACGGGAGAAAGATGAGCAAAGATGCTTATTTGGTTTTTTTTTTCAATGTTTATTGAGTTACTGGCTTATAGAGACCTTGTACTTGGCCATGCAGCAGAGATAGACTGATGTCACTGCTGTAAGGGCCCATCCTTTAGGGCTTAACAGGTACCCACACTGATTAGGCAACAGCACGCTGCCTGGGATGTAGACAGATAGTGCTAGGGAAACCTTAAAACCCTAGGGAGCCAAACATGACCTCCCCCCATGAATCTCAGGCCACAACTTCAGTCTAGCTTAGCTATCTCTGGATTGGCAGCTAGGCCTTATAACAGTTCAAGTATAAGAGATTTCAATAAATAATTTGATCAAGTTAATGCAATAAAATCTTTGGCACTAATAGAAACTTAAAAAAACTGATAGAAACTTTACTTCTTAACAATAAATCTTAAAGTTAGTTGACATTGATCTTTTTCTTTTCTCCAGTGTATTTGGTTGTTGCAGGGTCTCACTACGAAGCTTGGACTCATGGTGATCTCCTGCTTTTAGTCTCCCCAGTGCTGGGATTATAGGAATGCACCACCATGCCCAGACTCTGGCCAGTTCAACCCACTCTGGGGGCAGGGCCAGCATGGCATGTGGAGGTTAGGATTGGACCACAGTTCCTGTGCTTGCCTAAGCAGGCACTTTAGCTTGCTGTTCTATCTTTCTGGCCCAACATTTACATTTAATTTTTTATTTCTAACCTAATACAGTTTTGAGATATCAATTTATGTTTTCTTGAGATAAAAACATATTTCAATTCTCCTTCTTCAGATATTATGAATAAAGGAACCAGGCTTGGTGCCCCATTCCTGTAATTCTAGCACTCTCTGGAGACTGAGGCAGGAATATCTCAAGTTCCAGCCCCCAACCTAGACAACTGAGCAAGACTGTCTCAAAAACTAGAGAAGGGCAGGGGATGTAACTCATTGCAAAGGCTCTGAGTTCAATCTCCAGCAAGTACTGTAAAACCTTGAAGTCATCCCCCAAATGAGAAGTCACTTCCTACCAGCTCTGAGATAAGCTGGGAAGGAATTAGGCAACATGGGTCAGTTGAGGTTCAGCACCTGCCCAGAGGTCGCCACCATAGAGGACCCTCAATTTAGGGGTTGAACTGGGGCAAGATGTGAATGGGAAGGAACTTGATGGTTGAAGACCAATGGTAACATCACAAATCAATGCATCCCATCATGATTAAATTCATGGTGCACTTGTTAAAAGAAACAAAAACAAAAACAAACAAAACCCAAACCTTTTAAGGCCAGTGAGATATCTCAGTGGACTAAGCACCTGCTTAGGCAAGCGCAGGGGCCAGAATTGATCCTGGTCCACATTCTGCACTAGCCCCACCCCTGGGCACGCTGTGCCTATGACCGAATCCAGGCATGGGGACACACGCCTGTAATACCAGCAGTGGGGAAGCTGAAAACAGGAGGATCACTACAAGTCTGAGCTGCATATTGAGACCCTGTACCAAATACATTAAAAAATAAAAATTAAAAACACCAAATCTTTTGAGCAAAAAGTCCAAGCAAGTTCGCTGGAGTGCCCCATTCTTTTTTTTTTTTTTTTTTTTGTCTTTTTGAGACAGGGTCTCACTATGCTGTTCAGGCTGGCCTTAAGCTCACTTTGTAGCTCAGGCTGGTCTCGAACTCACAACAATCCTCCTGTCTCAGCCTCCCGAGGGCTGGGATTACAGGCATGCGCCACCACGCCCGGCTGGAGTGCCCCATTCTTTTCAATGGCTGTATCAATGGGGGTTTCTGATGGTAGGGTATGTGTGCTGAACTTTGGCAACTGAATCCTATTTTAGATGCACTGCAAGCTGGATCCCATTTTAGATTGACTCATGTAAGGAACCCCGTGGTGACTCTATAAATCAGAAAGTTCGTTTGCATTGCAAATCTTCCTCTCCTAAGTAATCTTCAGCTCCTTAATTTTACAAATCGTGTATTATAATTTTCTTTTTTAGTTTTTTATATTACTTTTTGCAAAGTACAATTGTAGGGCATTGGGGTCCATTTCAACCATGGAGTTTGGGGGTTCTGATTGGAGAAAGTTCTAGTCAGTCCTCACTCCAGGACTGTCCTTGACCTCTGGCTGACAGTTAATGGCATTTGCCTTCTAGGTAGAGACCAGTGAAGGGCCAGGGTCACTGCCAGGGCAAGCATGTTCAACGTCCCCATAGTCTTTGGGGCAAACTGCAATGTGCTGGCTGGTTAGATATCAGGAGGTCAAGAAGACTCAAGAAAATGTAAGAGCTGTGAGCTGTCTTTAGGGAGAGAAAGCTGAGCAATCAGAAGGGAGCCTTGGCACCGGAAGTGAAGTGCTGCGCTGCCTCGTCAACTCCAGCAAGAGATTAGATCTCACTGAGAAAGGAGAGAGTGCCGCATCTCCCTCAGTGTCTGGCAGGGTCTGAGGAGGTGATGTCAAGGGCTGTGTCTGCGGGAGAGATGGATAAGTCAGCCAGTGCCAGCTTTGAATTTTTGCATGGTGGATCAAGTCACAGCTGACTTAGGTCCCTGCATCCTGAGCACTCACATAAAAGAGGCAGGGCTGGAGGGTGACAGCTTAGCTCCCAAGGGACATGACTGAGGTGAGTGACCTTTGATAGCCTCAACATTATAACTTTCTTTTACTCTTCCTTGTCACCTGACTTTGTAAACTGGCCTTAGAAACTCAATGAACTGCAAGTCGTGTCTTAAATTATAGTAATGTTTAAAGTTTAGAATGACGATTTGATTTCATAAGACATCTTTGCATAAATGAATACCATATTTGCACTGGGTAGCATGATTTCCCAAGTTTGGGGGAGAGCTGTGGTAGGGGGTGGCTTCTCCTCCTGCAGGGCTCCTGAATGGAACCTTACAATTGAGACAGTATCATGGTTCCAAGCTTGGGGCTGAAACCTGCTAAAATATCACTGAACTTTCCAAGTTACTATAATATCGGGGAACTGGTTCTCCAAACTTAGTTGGAAGTGAATGATATCCTAATACTCATACTTGACTTTGGGAAGATTTGGAAGGGGTCTCATTAAGTCAGAAATGTCTCCATGGGGGCCTGTTAAAAATTCACATGGGTATCAGTAATTAGTTAACAAGATAGTTGTCCTAAACTTTTACACCCTTTATATAGTGTTTACGCTAATTTCTTCGTTTTCCATGTAGTAATTCATTTTGTCTTACTGACAGACGATTCCCAATGACGGATTGCAAAGGACATTCGTGACAGGTACATTTTATCCCTTTATTTGCCTCTGCCAAACCTTGGGTTAGTCTGGGGCACTACAAGCAGCACAGAGGCAGCCTTAGGGGAGAGGGGGAGGGGTTTGTGAGAGCAGCCTGTATGGAAGAGGAAAGGGTTACATTTTATTTATACCGTATGTTTAATTAGGGTAGTTTGGGGGTAGAAAATGGGTATTGAGGGCATTCAAAGTTTCCCCAATGAATCTGTTTGCTCCCCTTATTGGAGATAATGTAAACTATGCTGAACTTTCTTTTTTTTTGTAGTTTAGGGAAGGGTCTACAGGGTGTTCAGGGTCTCACTACTAGATAGGACTCATAATAATCTGCCTGTTTACAGCCTCCCAAGAGCTGGGATTACAGGCATGCACCACCACGCCCAGTCTCAACTGCTATCTCAGAATGCCCCGGGGGCAGGGCTGGCACAGCAGGCCCAGGGATCAAACCCCAGGCCCCTGAGCCTGCTTGCAATGCTTTAATCTGCCCAGCTATCTGATCGGCCCTTAAGCTCTGCTTGATTTAACTCAAGGATATCGGTAAGATTTTCTTTGCTTTAAAAGACAAAGTAGAAATTATCAAATTTTACTTGCATGAAAACCTGGGAAGACATAGAATGGACCAAACTGAAAGACGGATTTTTGTTGCATTTTGCTGTGTTTTATTTGTTTTGGTCCCTGCCACACAACGTCTTCCTTAAAACTTGTGGTTGTAAAAAGTCATCCCCATGAAGGCGAGAGCTTCAGGAGTGAGGGTAGGGAATGGCAGGAGCCAAGGGCATCCCGCATTGTAATGTCACCAGTACATGATGTGCCTCTCCACTGTCCTTGTCCCCGGAAGGCACTGGAAGAAGAACTCTGCTGACCAAGCGGAGCAAGGTGCAGGCCAGTCTGCTATGTGTGGCCATTTCTCTCTTCTCAACTTTTAAATTTTCCTTTGATTCCTTCATCCTTATTGTTTGGTCTCTGAGTATTAGTTCCTAAGTATTGGGTTTATGCATCTCCAGAATTAAGATTATAAAGGTGAAGGGATAGACTGGAACATATCTAGTTTGGGAGAAGGCCTTGGTCTCTTTGCGTAGGGTGGATGGGGAAGAGGTGACCACTGGGGCAAGGTTCCTGATGCTGTTAATGAGGAAGACACATAGACTTCCTTTTGCAACTTTTCATCTTAAATGACCTTTTAAATATGGATACCATGCGACTCACATTTTAATATTAATGAATGGTGCAAAAGGTAAGTGGAGTTCAAGTTATTCTAATACTCACATAGTAGAAGCTATGTCTGTGTCCTTATCTTCCCTGTAGTCTTCTTATAGCTCAGTAAGCGGCAAGGAGACTTGAGTACTGCCCCACCCCCCAGGGTGGAGTTGGGTCTAGGCAGCTGTGTACCTTTCAGATGGCAGTTCTGACCCTGCAGTGTGAAGTGACATCCATAGCTACTCTGACCCTGAACGCCACCCATGTGTCCCCAGGTCTGTGTTTGGGGAGAGCTCTCTATGCCCAGCTTGATTTTTGTCTGGGGAGGTTTTGGAGTAGTCCCTGAACCCAGCAAATCTAGGTCTGCACTGCCTCAGTCTTCCGGCCCCTGCTACCCCACCTGCAGTTCTCTTCTCAAGTGTGAGAGTCGGGCCCCTTTGGGGTTTCTGCGGTGGTTGTGTTTCCAGAGAAGGTGCTGTATTCTGATCTGGTTGCCTTGTAGTAACAAAGGTCTTTTTGTGTCACCTGGTTTCTTTGTGCTCTGTCTCTTCCTGTACTCCTATGGCATCTATTATTCCTACCGGGTGACCAGGGGGCTTTCACTCTACTTATGTACAGCAGTCCATTGCTATTTCACGGTCCTACTTTCACAGACTTACTATTTTGTGGGTTTTCAAAACATGCCAAGTAAATTACTTATCGCGGATTTGTTGCTGCATCACGAGGTCTTCGTGATAGTGTGCAGTCCTGTATACGTATTTATATGTGAAGTATTTATGGTTTTAATGATTTTTGCCTAAAATCTTTTAAAACACATAAAAATGTATTAAAAATGTCAATTCTAACATATTAAAAGAATATTAAATCAAAATAAAATAGACTGCTTATAGTGTGTATTTCTTTAGCACCGAAATACATACTGCATTGTACAGTATATATGTGTTGCTCAAACTACATAGGTTTACAAGTTTAGAAAAATGGTTAAGAACATTAGAAGTACTTATAAAAGTGTGGGAAGGATTTATAAGAGTGTGGGAAGGATTTATAAAGCCTTAAACTACATGTAAATACTAAAATCATCACTATGTCGCCGATTTTCACTTATCACGAGGGGGTCTGGAATGTAACCTCCGCGATAGGTGAGGGCCAGCTGTGCGTCCTGATAATTCCTCAAGTATGTCCTACCGTTTGCATCCATCATTTCTGCCGCCGCACTGCAGAGCTGTTTCTGTGAAGGGGACGCACGCTTGTTTGCACCCAACCGCTCCCAACAGTGTGTGCAGCCCGTCTCTGTGGGTGCGAAGGGTGCCAAGTGTTTCTAGGGAGATGCACGTGTGGCCTCACGACGTCAGAAGTGTGAACCTCCGGAAGGCCTTGGGGTGTGCTTGTGAGCGCGCCCAGATAAGTTGCGCATGGAGGAGCGCCTGTGCGTGTATGGGAAGCCGGCCGTGCGCGTGTGGGAGTGTGGGCCCCTCCCTTCCAGTGCTCGCTGCACTTCGGCTGTCCAGATTATGAAATTCTGCTCCTTTTAACCATTTCCTCCAGCTTTATTTGGGCTAGTTATTCACGTGGCAGCTATCAGCGGTCCTGCTCCCCTACCCCATCAAGTCAGAAACAGTGACATTGTATTCTAAGAACAGTCCTATAGACATTAAGTTGCCAAAAACCCTTCTCAACGCTAGCGCCCCCTTAGCCTGAACTGCCCCATCCCACCCCTAGCGTCACACCTGCAGGAGAATTTTGTGGTGCCTGGGCACATTTCCGAAGCAAGGCCACAGAGACACTACGCTTTAAAAAATTAATTAAAAAAAAACCTCGAGATCTCAGAAATTCTAGCAGTCGGTCCCGTCCCCTTATCCTAATCTCTTCATGGCAATGCTCACAAGAACCCCGGGTCCAGACAATTCTTCATTCATTATCCACCCCCCACCACACTCACACCCAAACTCCCCACCGCTGGAGATTAGTCTTTTGTGAGGCAGTGCATCAAAAGCTTTCTTAAAGTCCCAGTAAATTATACCCCTGGTTTCCCTCTTCAATTCCTTTTTGTTACTTTTTCAAAATATTCTATTAGTTTTGTTACGTATGATCTCCCTTTTGTGAATCCATGCTGAATATCTTTAATTAAATCATAACTTTCCCTATTTTGTCCCTGATTAGTGTTTCCAATATCTTCCCCACTGCTCAAGTCAAGCTTACTGGTGTTTAATTTCCTTGATCTCCCTCAGAGTCGTTATTAAATATAGGTGTTGCATAAGGGCTCCCGTCCACTGTGCCCCTCTAGTTTCCCAGGATATTTGTAAAAGGTATTTGCTAATCGTTCCCTCTCTACCTCGCCTCCCCTTACACAGCCTAAGATGGTTCCCATCTGCTCTCAGAGTTATCTGTCCTTGGATACTCTAATTTCTTTCTCACCTGTTCTGCTACAATGCTGATTTCCTTCGGAAATATTTTCTTCTCCTTGGGAAATGCTTGTCTGAGGCTGGCATCTGCTCTCCCTTCCCTTTATGGATAGGAAGGCAAATAATTTATTTTTCATTTTTATTTAGCAGTCATCACCCTTTCTTCCAATAAAATAAGCTCTTGGCCTCCTTAGATTTTAAGAAAAAGCACCGCAACCCAGTTTCCAGGACCACCTTACTAAGCCCAATGTGGAAGCTGGCACTGTCTTCCCCTAGAGTGCCTATTCGGGGCAAGGAGCGCTGACCCAGCGGGCTACAGGGCTTTTCACACTCTCAGCTCCTCCTTGGACTCATCAAGTCCTCAGGCCTCCCCGACAAGCTTGCCTAGGAGAACTCGTCTCTCTGCCAGGGTTGGAAGGAATTGCAAAATTTCCCACGTGTGATTTTAGAAGGTTTCCCTCTGAGATCATCTCCAGCCGGAAAGTTCTCCTTTGCTTCCTTTCTCCACGGAGCCTCTGGTCATCCGGGCACCTGGTGGAGGTATCTCTGCTCTCCTCCAGGCACCCTTGTGGGCTCAGTCTCACATGGAAAGGGCATCCTTCTCCACCACCTCTGTTCCCAGGGTACAGATAACAGGCTGGCCCGTGGAGGCGCCCGGGGCTGGCAGTGGCTTGTTGGTGCCCCTGTCAGGAAGGTGGGGCTCAGGGTTCTTCTGAGCCCCTGACCCAAAGGCCCTAGAACCACTCTGGAAGCGCTGTTTCTTCTTTGCTTCGCCTCTTTTTCCTTTCCAGAACAGAAAACCTAGAAGATTCTGCATACTGAACCAATACTCTGGTTGTAACTTTTACTCCAAATCAAATCCCAAATCCTTCCCAGAAATCCACAGGTCACTTATCTAGGCTACATAATGGCACCCAGCTACCACGGAGCCATTTGGCTGTCAGCGGAGGCTGCAGAACGTCCAGCCCCACCCCTAGCACCCCACTGCGCCTCAGCGCCCTAGCGCCAGCAATTGGCCTTTGGAGGAGAACAGCTTCCCCGATCCACATGCAGAAACGACATCAACCAAAAATTCCAGCAAAGTATGAGTCACACGCAGTCCTTTGACATCGCTTCACATCAAAAGACACAGAGTCTGTGTTCTGTGTCCCTCATCCCTAGCATGGAGATGGCTGAAATTTACACACGCAGAGGGATTTGAAATTTTAAAAAGCTTAGTAAGGGCAGTGTATATACACACTTGAGTCAGTTTTCTAAAAAGTGCATTTAATTGGGTCAAATAGCACATTACTTTAGGGAAAATTGAAGATCGTTTAAACCAGCTCTTTCAGGTCTCACGTTGTCTTTTTAAAACTGGTTGCTTGGTGCTGACCTAGTGGAGTGGATGAGCCGGAGGAGGCAAGGAGGACTGTGGAGGAGGCGAGGAAGACTGTAGCTGGGCGGCGGCTTCTCTGAGTCCTGGGGGCAGCTTCTCAATCACTCTCTCTACACAAAAGAGGCGGCTGCCCCTTAACTGTAGGGCTCTGGGAGGAGAACACTGCGGCTTGTCATTCCAGAGTTCACCGAGATCCTGGCACCTGGTCCCGGGGTCCGGACCTGCTTCATGCAACACCCCACAGCTGCCCTAGACGGGAGTCGCCCTTCAGCTCCCAGCACTGTTCCAAAAGCAATTTGTAGGTGGACTCTGCAAGGGAAACCCAGAGTCACAGGTGCTTCATGGTAATTGCCTGTGCAGTTACAGAATCGGACATTCTGTCATTTAATAGACCTAAAACTAAAAAGCTTCTGTCTGTGAAAGGTGACCAATGGAAACTGAGTTCGGATTATATGATATCCCATAACTTAATCATATAGCTCTTAAGAGGGGGACATACACAGCTGTGTCCCACTAATATGTATGCAGTATGTGTAAACTGATACGCTTTAATTCCAAACTTGTTTTTAGCAGGAAGAAAAACCATTTAGATGAGGAACATTAAGATTCAATATTAACCATTTTTTCCCCTTTGGGCAAAATTATTCATCACTTGATATTTATTAAAGCAGCATTTTTTTTTTTTTTTGCTATAGTGAAATGCATCTTTACTGAAAATTTCCCAAACATTCTCAAAGTTATGTAGCAAAGTGAAAAGCAGCCAGAGCTTTTTTTTTTTTTTTTTTTTTTTGCCACAGAAAGGCAATGGACTTAAAGACAGACTTCTTCTTTTGAAGTCCTAGATTCATCCTCACCCCTCAGCCCTAGTGACAGGGGCAAAGGTTGGATAATTTGGGAGGGGTGTTCGGTTTTCCGCCTCCTCTATTAAATGTATTTGATTTGCCTGCGTCAACTGATGTTTAAATTGTTAGTTTATACTGGTTTAGTCTGAATTATTTAAGTGTATTTGCTTTAATAATCTTAACCTAAAAAAAAAAAAAAAAACTAAGACAAAGGAATTGTAGATTAGAGACTTTATTTTCAGGGCAAAATGATACGGATAAGTGAACATCAACTGACCAGAAATTATTTGCTTCTGTCTGTTAGACACGTAATGGAGTCATTTAACTAGTCAAATTAGGAGCTGCAGAATGCACCATGCTTCATTACTGAGTTCGAATGGGTACCATTTTACATTTACGTCAAAAATTATCTCATAGCAAATTAATGTTTTCATTGTGCCGAAAAGCTGAAGCTACGCGGTGTTAGCGCCACCTAGAGGCCCATGTGAAAATACCTTGAAAGGATGCTGGACACGCCGCGCCAGGGTGATCGATGGATTAGTGTTGGCCCATTGGATTAAGCCCCAAGCTTGCTGGAAAGTAGGAACAGAGGCGTGGAACTCACTTGGTTGGCAGGACTTATCATGTGAAGGTTCCAGAACCCCATAAGGGTTTCCCTAAACTTGGCCTGGCGCTAAATTCACTGAAATATTGAGATTCCCACCTGCCCCCTGCTATCCCCAAATTATCCGTACTTTGCTTGAGATTTTTCTTTTCCTTTTCCACCTGCAGGCTTACATTATATCAAAGTATCAGATTTTTAGCTGAGTGAACGTTTTGGGTTGGAAAGCAAGAAGAAATTTCTCTCCCACATTGTGAAGTGGCGTCTTTGTAAATGTTTCCTGTTGTTGCTAAAACTTGTTATCTGGAAAGAGACAGCACATGGCTTTGTTTCTTTTTAATGAATACTGATGCTGGGAAATTCTCTATCCAGACAGGTTATGAAGGTTGATAGACCTCCCCAGGAGTGTTGGTTTCAGTTTAAGTCGGAGAGAAATCCTTTGGAATAAAATGGCAAAGCCTTCCCAATAAAAATATTTATTAAAACAATCTTCAGACAGTCAGTGGCTCTGGGAAGCAGAAGCATACCATCAGAACAGAAGCAAAGAGGAGAATCGAAGCATATAAATAGCATTGAGAACTGGAGAATATTTCCAGACAATATTGATGTCTAAAATATATGTGAATGACTGCATAATGATCCAGGCAGACTTAATTCAAAGTACAGTCAGAATCTGGCCTCCAACTCAGAGCTTTAAATTCTCCAAAAGACATCTGTTTGCTGAGAAAGCCTTGCTAGCAGCTGCTCCATGGGAAGGAGGGAAACCAGGGTAAACTGGGGGGACAGCAGGTACAGGTGTCAAAGAGCTGGAGGCTACTCGCACGCAGCAGCAGGCACTGTGATCGGTATCAACCAGGCAGAGGTGAGGGAGGTACTCGGTTTCTTAGAACCAGGGAGCAAATGTTGCCCTCCGGGCTTCCTCAGGGGGTGCCTCATGTGTAGTGTCTCTGGGCACAAGCTTGGGGCTGTACCTTGGAGATACTGAGCAGGCCGCCTGATTTCGCTTCTCTGATCCCTCCCACTCTTCAGCAGCTTCTGTTGTTCTAGTACTTAGCTCTTTCTCTGGCAAGGAGCTGGGGTCAAAAGTAGCTCCAGGTGTGATTTTTTCAGAACAAACTCTAATTCTGTGATTAACAAAGAGAGAATAAACACAAATAAACAGAGTCACACCCATCCTACCTTTCAGTATGATTCTCAAACGATCTTTTCTTAATCAAAGCGCTCCCTGTCACCAACCTATTTTTCAGGCCAGAAAAGAAAAAGAAAAAAATTCCTCAGAAAATACTGTCAATGCTCTCGCTTCTGCAAAGATGCTGTATTTTTCAAATTTCAAAGACACGACTTTCTTTTGAAAATAAATAATTGTTGGTGATCAGATGAGCCTGCTAAGTACAGTATTTTCAGCCCACGCTGTGTTGAAAAGTTCAAAAATTCTGCAGTGACCTGAAGGCCATAGATAGGATAATTCGAGATGGAAAGACGAGGCCAGTGTCTGAAAGCGAAGTTCGCTTTTGTTCTAAAGGAAGCTTTTTGTGTGTGTGGCTTAAGCTCGTGGCTCAAAAGGATTTCTTTGAAACAGAAACAAAAATGTTAAGAGCTGGTTACAAGTACTCTGGTCTTCCCTTCCCCTTGGTGTGCAGGGGCGATTTTTCTTCTTCTCATGAATCTTGTCTCCTGAAGTATCTCAGTCTTCACGTTATGTTTACCAAGGCCAGGCCAGAGAACCCGATAATTTATAACCATTCCTATTGGGTTTTATGTAATAACTTTGGAACTCATATAAAGTAATGATCCACAAACTCTTTTAATGTTCATTATAAAATATGAAATATTTCTCAGAACCATTGCAATTATGTGGCCAGACATAACTGTTTCACACATGAGTAAATACAGGGAGGTTTAACATAACTTTATTATCTTTCTGTCTTTTCTTCTCATTGATGTGATAATACTGTTTTAATATTTTTCTAAAGAAAAGTTAAGTAATTTTAGAATCTCTACTGAGGCCCGCTTTATTGGCTTTTGTAATAGAACTCTCAAATCTAATTGTATTTATGCTCAGACCGACACCAGTAAATGTCCTGAACGGAAGGGAAATGCCCCCAAAGCTGTGTGTGCTGTAATTATCGGGAGATGCAGCTGCTGAGGCCTGCAGGCTCGGGGAGCCAGGAGCGGAGCTGAAGGGGAGGCCCGCTTCTGCCGCTCTCCCTGGCCCCAGCGGTCCCTGAGACAGGCTTCTTTTCCCGTCCTCTCCATTCTTTTTCTTTCCCTTTCATTCCTCTACTCTTTCCTTCTTGCCCCTCCACTCTTTCTTTACTTCTCCCTTTTCTTTCCTTCCTTTCTTTTCTGTTCCTTTCTTCCTTCCTTTCTTCTTTCCTTGCACTTTTGCTTTGGTCCTGGGCATTGACCCCAGGGCTTTCACACTAAGCCTTAGATATGCTGTATTTAAGTACTTGTAACCAGCTCTATCTATCATCTATCTATCTATCTATCTATCTATCTATCTATCTATCTATCTATCTATCTATCATCTATCTGTCTGTCTGTCTATCTATCTATCTATCTATCTATCTGGATAAGTTCTTGCTAAGTTGCCCACGCTGGGCTCAAACTTGCAATCCTCCTGCCTCAGCCTTTCTCAGGATGAGATGCTTTTTTTTTCTCAGGAACAAAAGCTCCAGTGTTTGTTTGGCTCCTCACAAAAAACAACCCTTTTTCCCCTTTCATGTCTGCCTTCTTGGGCATCTGGAGTTATTTGGATGAAACTTCTTGTTTTATTAGAAGGCTGATATCTAAGGAAATTTTCCTGAGATGCTCCAGCCTGGTGATTTGAACTGAGGTGCACTGTTGGGACTGCTTGACTTTTACTCTGAGTTTAAGGGGTCCTTTGTCCACAAGTAACAAGTCCCTGTGGTGGAGGAGGGGCAAGGTGTTATTGTGGAAACTCACATCGCTTTTCCTCTGGGAGCGGCAGTGGGAAGCAGGGAACAGAGAGGTAGCAGAGTGTCGCTCTGGGCTACACGTGCACGTCCAAACGGTGACTCTAATCTCCCGAGGCTGATAGGAAAGATTTAGCAAAAAGCAAGGAGCTGCGCACAAGCATCTGCGGAAGGCAGGACGGGGTCTGCAGTCTTTCTTCCCCCTAACAAGTGTTTTCTTTTTCTGAGAGTCACATGCGAAAGAGCCACTGAAGTCATGGTGACGCCACTCTCAGGGTGATCCGCAGAACGGGCCACGGTCTGCCTCCTTGTCAGCTCCCGGGTCACGCTGGCGACACATGGAGCCTGGATCTGTCACCCACCTCCTGGCACGGATGGACCGCAAGATGTGGCCTCCGTGGGGCCGATCACTGGAACTTTAATGGCCTGGGGGCTGGCTCCAGCTCGCAGATGCGTGTCACTTGGCTCATAATATTTACGCTTTTGCTTTTCATTAGCTGTAAACAACTTAAAACTGTGAGGGTTATTTTCTTCCCCCTCAAGTCCTGGTCCTCTAGGAAAAGTGGAATAAATATATCCAGGACAGGTGATAGAGGCTGGAAGGGTGGGGGCTGCTGCCTTGGGGGGTGTCTGTCCTGCTCACAGGCCTCTGCACACCGGAATGCCCCATCCATCCTGTGGTAAGAGTTTAAAGAGAGGAAGAGAGATTGGCAGGACCGAGCCTCGAGCCTCAACCTGCTGCATGCAGGGAGGGTCAAGGGCTGCAGTGCTTGGCCACGGGCTGCAGATTCCCTGGAGTTTTCTAGAAGGAAGAATTCCCCCACCCACATCCAACCCAGAGCTCTGCCTAGAGACAACCAGAGCTCTCTGGTTCTCACCAGCACCTCATATTAGAGAAATGAGCTCTCGGGTAGCTGAGTGGAGGCCTAGGATCTGCCCCTCCCAGTGGCTGACACCCCTGGCAACTAGTTAGGCTGCTGCTTCTGGGTTACAGGCGTGAGCCCAGGTCTGGTGCCCAAGCTGCGCAGGTCCTGCGAGGCAGGGGCTCAGCCCTTTACATCGGAGCAGGCAAAGGTGTGGCAGGTGGCACGACAATCATTCAGTCCCTCGGTGGGCAGTCTGAGGGGTTGAAAAAAAAATCTGAAAGGCTCTCTGGTGCTTAGGGGGAAGGGTGACGTCTGATTTTCTCCTGCTTGGCTCCCGTTATTTCTCACCCCTCTCCCTTCCACGTCCACCCTGCTCCTAGCACGTCCTAGAAGCCAGCAGGTTATGTGGGGGTTTGGTGTAGCCAGAGTCAACATTCATGGTTGCTAAAGACAAAAAAATTATGGAATACTTTTGTCCTAAAGGTTTCTCCATGACTGCTGCTGGTTATACGGAAACCTTAAGGTGCAACCATAGGGTCGCCTAGCCTCCTGGGCAAGGGCCATAGTGGCCCTCCCTGAACAGGAGGGTCTTTACCATAACAGGTCACAGTGCTGTGCGGTGCCATGGAAACCTCGGTTTTCTCTGCGAGAGGACCAGGAATGCGAGGCTCCGAATGGAGACTGGTGGCTGTGGAAGAGGTGAGAGTGGCCCTGCCCTGCTGCTGCAGTGCTTGGCAGAGACTCTGGGTTTGGAGCATTGGCAGTTTTAGCCCTGAGCAGAATGGAGGGATAGCATTTCAAAAATCGTTCCTGCTAGCTGTTGGTTAAAGGTAAGGTCTTGCTTCTGTCGGGTCCCTCCAGCTTTTGCCCACAGCAGAGTGGATGGGGAGGCCCAGCCCTCGGCGCCCAGCACACTCTTGCAACTGCGCCCTCTGGTTTCCACATATCGGCAGGGAGAACCTCGGATTCAGGAGTGCTTGCCCCGGATCCCTAACTCCTCAGCTCTCGGCATCTGATTCCTGGTCAGGTAAATCTCCTACGTATTAAAACTTCTGCTTTCTCTTCTATGTGTAAGATGAGTAAAATTATCAGGGAGCAGGTCATGTAGACAGTAGTCACATTACTTGCAGTGGGTATGTTCTAGGAGGTTCTAGGTGGGTATCTGAAACTTTGGTTGGACCAAACCATTTGTCCTAGTGCAGGCACACTTATGATAAAGTTGAGTTTATAAAATAGGCATAGTAAGAAATTCACAACAATAACCAATAATGAAATGGAACAGTGTCCTCTAGTGCGAGTTATTTAGAAGTCATGAATTCTTTATTTCTGGAATTCTCCATTTGGTATTTGTCCACCATAGCTTACTGCTAGTAAGGGACACCATGGATAAGAAGAGGTGGTGATGTGGTTTGCTTTTTTTGTCTGTCTGGTTTTTCTTTTGGTGGACCTGGGGATTGAACTCAGACCCTTGTGCTTGCCAGGGAAGTGCTTATTCCACTGAGCCATCTCCCTGGCCCCTGGATTTTTAAATAATCACAGCAGAATGCTTGGGACAGCTGACAGCAAGAGGCTCCAGGTTTCTTGAGCATCTTCTCAAAGATCTCTGTTTATTTCTGTTTGTGAATATGGATAAGGGAACCTATTGCATGCTGTAATAAAAGAAAATGGTACCCAAGTACTGCCACTCACCAGAGGAACAGTGTACAGGGTATCCATGGCCATGAGAGGTCTGGTGAGCTGGCAGTTGTGGAGGGGTGAAGGATGGGCTGGAGAAACTTAGGGTGAATTCAGCTCTTACCTGAAAGAGTTCTGCAATCTGCATGAGGAAAGGGGACAAGCTGTATAAATAGTTCTTTAGGGGCTGGGGAGATGGCTCAGTGGAATAAGCACTTCTCTGACAAGTGCAAGGGCCTGAGTTCAATCCCTGGTTCAGAAAAAAAAAAAAGTTCTTTAAATAGTACAGTAGCTAATCTGAGATCTTGAATAATAAAGTCAAAATAAACAGTGCAGAGGGTTGGCAACATAGGAGAAGCTTGCAAGAGGGCAAGTTGGAGCTGGGTCCTAAAGAGAGGAAGGTCTGGCACCAAAGCGAGCGTTTCCATTCACCCACAGGCAGAATCTAGCCAGGCTGTTCTTTCAGCTTTGCTGTCCTTCTGTCTGATCATTGAAGGCCCATTTTCCTTAGTATCTGAAAATACTCAGGAGGCCTGGAAGAAGAGTCGAAGTCCTCTGAGGAGCAGGAGACAGAGTTCCTGCATGCTAGACGCCCTCCCTCGGTTTTCTCTCCATTATTTTCCTTGGTGCTACTCAGAGAGACAACTGCAGGGGCTCTGAAATGGAGACGACTCAAAGTGAAATGACTGTTTTCTGTGAAGAATTTAATTCTTTTCTAATGAATTTGATCGGGCTGCTCTTCTGAGCACATATTACAGTATGACAGGGCTGGACTGTTTTCTAATATAAGAAAAGTTTATTCAGTGTTTTTTTTTATCACACTAAAATATTAAAACACGCATGTGCTTTCGCGACCCTTTTGCTGGGGCACGGTGGTCTTTCTCACAGGAGTCCTGCTGGGGAAATGCACTGCCCTTGTCCCCCAGTGCCCCATACAGTGACCCTGGAGGAACTGTTGGCTGTCGCTATTATCGTGTGTACAACTGGAGCAGTAAGCGGAACCCCTCTGCAGCTCATACTCGAGAGTCAGAGATGTCATTCCTGTCTCGGCAGGGACACGACAGTACATCTGCTCTCTGCTT
This sequence comes from Ctenomys sociabilis, assembly GCA_004027165.1. Classification (NCBI taxonomy): domain Eukaryota; kingdom Metazoa; phylum Chordata; class Mammalia; order Rodentia; family Ctenomyidae; genus Ctenomys; species Ctenomys sociabilis. The sequence goes on along the minus strand of PVKA01025570.1, from coordinate 1,501 downwards.
CATGACATCTTACTGTCTTCCTCCGCTACGTCCCTGGACAGGAATGCCTGTCATCCTCCCGTGATGCACAATGGGAGGACTGCCTCCCCCTTGGCAGAGTGAAAATCACAGGGCCACCAAGTCAGTGTCGTTAGATGCCTGTGTGCGTAGAAAGTCCCTGTTCTGTTGGTTTTACTGCAGCTGGGATCTTCTTGAACTGTGAAAATAGCAGCGAGGGTCTGAGAGGCGGGCACAGGACTTGGTTAGAAACTGGGGCCCCGCTTTCCTTTCTTTCGCCTCCCTACCTCACGCTCCTCCCTCTGGAGCTCACGCACAGCTCTCATCTGTGGCTGGTCTTCTTGAAGCGATGAGTGGAGGAACTCAGGAGGACCAATATTCCTTCCGTATGCCACACCGGTGATAAAGCAATACAAAAGAGACTCAGGCCACATCGCTAAGTTCTCTCAGTGGCCTGTCTTGGCCACTGTTGTCATAGAGACCCTTAATTCTGGACAGTCTTTGGAAGAAGGAAACGTGTACAAGAGGGGACAAGAGCCCAGGAGCTGCAGTCTTGTGCTCCCTGCTGGAGCCCAAGATTGACTAAGTCTCCAAGCTACCTTATGCCTGAAGCCTTCTTTTCTCACAGACTGACTACGAGAACAAGCTTCATTCTGCCTCAATTCCAGAGTGTAAAGCCAACAAGTTGCCCTGATGACTGTTATGAAAGTAGCAGCTTTCTAGAGACGGCAGCAGAAAGTCCCCTCAAAGGAATGCTGCCTTCTGCGTTGTCTTGGAGTCTCCTGCTCTTGGTCTTTTTCTTTCACTTTCCTCTTTCTTGACCATCTTTGCTGACTCTCCCTCTCTCCTCCCCCATCACTTGGCTCCTCAGGACCAGCTCCCCTTCTTCTGCATGGGTCATGGGAGATCTCAGCTTCCTCAAGGATTTTACCCCTTTCTTCCATGGGTGAGTCCCAGACATGAACGTTCTGCCTGCTACCTCTTCTCTCTGCTTTAGGAGATTTCACATCACAGAACTCTCACAGCCGAACTGTCCTGTGCCTAAGTGCTGCATCCAACCCACCAGAAAGTCCTGTTCATTCCCATGCAAAAAGAAATCGAGAACCTCCATTTCCCACTACCCTTTTCCTATTAGCTTGAGTGATCTGTATTCCTTAATGGACTATTTTTAACTCATCTACCAGACCTTAGTCCAAGGCTGTTCATACCCCTCAGCTATGTCACACAGATAACAAGGTAACCGGATCACATACCCTCTTGCTTGACACCATTCTATGGGCTCCCACCCCTTTTGGATTGAAATTTGTCCTCCCGCCCTGGTGACAAAGACAGAATGGTCCCCAGCTGACCTCCAAACTTGTATCACACTCTACTCCAGGCACACATCTTCTCTCTGATCTTTAAACACTTCTAGCTCTTTGATGGCACCTCTGAGTCTTTGGATATGCAGTCCCCAGTGTGGGGAATGAATGACAAGTTCTCTTTTCTTCCTAACACACACACA